>JBAMDO010000166.1:0-132590 GCA_037074765.1 Mansonella perstans
AATCCAAATCGTCTATTTTGGAACGAATTCTGTCAAATATTTTTTGATTGGAACAGTCGTCATTTTTCTATTTCATTTCTGATTTTTTATTTTCTAAAAAAATTCTATCATGTTCTAGAAGCAACCTGCTAAGGCTAGTGAGAAATGGACGATAAGGAAGCATACTGCTTTATTTCCAACCGATGCATATGGTACAATTGAATTTCAAGGTTAGAGTATGACTGATTATTTCATGTAAGTGTTATTATTATAGTAAAGCGTACGTCTATAATCTGGCATTCGAGTAATTTTTTTTTATGATAATTTCAGTAATTTATGGGAATAATCTTTGCATTCTTTTAAGTAATGTGAAATATAATGCAGTATTTCAGGTTCACCTCATCCGTATAAGGCGCAGTATTTGAGGTTGACAGTTGAGTCAAATCCGGCTGATATCATGTATTTATTCGAATCAGTTTGGAACGTTCCAGCTCCAAAACTAATTATAACAGTTCATGGAGGCATGACTGATTTTGAGTAAGATTTTCAGCCATTTTAATTATTTTCGATTTCGAACTGCCGTCTATTACTATCTCACTTTCCTGAGATTTTTTATCCATGGTGGGTAGAGCAACATTTAGTAATAGTAGTTATGCACATAAAATAGGTTATGTAAGGTAAGGTGAACAGTAATTTCGAGATTTACGAAAATCCGGTTGTTCCGCTTTCAGCTTACAACCAAAATTAGCACGAGTATTTCGTAAAGGTTTATTAAAAGCAGCGAAAACCACCGGTGCGTGGATTATAACTGCAGGTGATGATTTTTGAATATTCTACTTTGTTTGAAACATTGATGCCTTAAATTCACTTACACTGGGTTTGAAATTCAGTCATTATTGTCTGTTCTGAAATATGTAAAATTGTAAACTTTAAATATTATTGATTCCAGTTAATGAATTTTAATGAATGAATCCAGTTTTCTAGTAATGAAAGCAGTTTAGGCATCAATGCTGGTGTCGTTCGTCAAGTAGCAGCAGCAGTTGATGGTTCTGGTAGTGTCTCACGATTTCGTTCCAAAATAGTTACTATCGGTATTGCTCCGTGGGGTTTATTAAAAAAGAGAGACAGTCTTTTGGGACAGGTAAATTTCCGGTTTAAATTTGGGCGAAATGCCTTGAAATCCTATATATAACTTTTCATTCGTAGAATTTGCTTCATTGTTGTTATGCATTTCGTGCTTATATATGTAAGATTATTCCGAAATGATTGTATTTCAGGATTCAGTCGTTCCATACCATCCACATTCCTTCTCTCCTAAAGGCCGATTTGCCGTGCTGAATAATAGACACTCATATTTTTTACTTGTTGATAATGGTACTGTAGGACGGTATGTTTTCAAAAATTCAAGCAAGTTATTCTTGATGTACAATTCCATTCTACTACGAAGTGACCAAGGTGTAGGGAACAACTTTTTGCATGATCTTCTAATCATACCAGTGTTATGTTACTTGAATTGTCAATTGTACTGATGATATCAGTAATGAATGAGATGACTTATGAAATGATTCTATTTTATTTAGTTATGGAGCGGATGTGATCTTACGGAAAAGATTAGAATCATATATTTCTGAAAAACGAACACTTGATAACGGAGCACGGAGCGTTCCGGTTGTTTGTGTTGTTCTAGAAGGTGGAACTTGTACAATTAAAGCAGTTTACGATTGTGTTTGCATGTAAGTTCATTTGATTTAATTGGCTAGTTCGCTTAGTTGCCATTGATTACTTGTATAATTGATTTTAGCCGGTTTTTATTTCAAGTATATCATTAATTAAAAGAAAGAAACTGCTGTAACATTATTTAGATGAGCTGTACAAACTGTTTATTCAGTTTTATTTCATATAATTTTTAGTATTATGAAATGCATCTACGTGTGACTTCTTTCAATGATTAGCTTTCACTTATTTGAACTTACAATTGCTACATTAATAGAAGACGTACTTTGCGGAAGGTAAAAAGACTTGAACTCAACTGCTTGATGAAGTGTTTTTACAAAAAATAAGAATTTTTGAACGATGCCATATTTGTAGGTCACCACGAGTTCCGGTCGTCGTCTGTGATGGTAGTGGTCGAGCAGCTGATTTGTTAGCATTTGCGCACCAGTACGTTCAGGAGGATGGGTAGATTTTTGGTCCTTCCAAAATTTTAAATAAATTCATGTGGTCACTTGCAAAGTTTGTGTCTTTTAATATAAACACTTCAAACACCGCTATTATTTGTAATTATATAGACATTCTGAACAAGCTTCTGTAATACTGCAAAATGTAAAACCATTTTACATGAGTCGCTTACTAATTATTCACTTACGGATAATTTGGATGCACATAATTTTAGCCAAGCCAACAACATGAAGTGTCATTTGGATTTTATTGAAGTTCCTTGGAATATCTTACGATAAATTTATTATTACTAAGTTGTTGCTATATGTGATTTTTTTTTCCTGATATTTTCATTTTAGGCACTTGCCCGAAGGTGTTAAGCCTCAGTTATTCAGTTTAGTGCAATATGTATTTGGTTATGATGTTGATGCAGCTGAAAAACTTCTAGAACAATTAATGATGTGTGTTCGCCAAAGAAACTTGGTGTTTTTTATTTATCTTTGAAATGATTTTGAATTTTGATTATGAGCAGAAAAAACTCTTTAATCCCCTCCTCATGTATCTCTCTTATTCTCCAGACTTCCGTAGCTTTTGTTATAGATTGGAAAGACAGACACTGGAGTAAAAACCATGAGAGCTGTTTGAGGGTTCTTTTTTTTTGTGCAACTTTTACAGCAGCATTTTGAAGAAATTTTGTGTTACAGATAACAATTTTCCGTATGGGTGAAGACCAAAAGCAAGATGTCGATCATTCTATTTTGACGGCTTTGTTGAAAGAGCAGAATTTATCACCACCAGATCAGCTTGCGTTAGCATTAGCTTGGAATCGTGTAGACATAGCACGATCAGATATATTTGTGCTAGGACAGGTTAATATTTGATTTGCTGAATACAGCACAGTTATCACCGGATGAAAAATGAATATACTTTAAAATGTTAGGTATCTCACTTTTCTTTTTATTAAGCATAAAATGTTCTATGATACTGAAAAAAATTTTTTTTCATTAATGGTAATGGGAATTTCGTTAGCGACTATATAATATTACAGTAATTTTAAACAGTTGATACATTATAAAAATGTCTAAATAAGAAGAAATAATTAAGACTATAATATGTAGGATTGGCCAAAAGCAGCTCTTCATAATGCGATGATGGAAGCTTTAATAAATGATCGAGTAGATTTTGTTCGCTTATTGCTTGAAAATGGGGTTAGTATGGGTAACTTTTTGACTATTGGACGGTTGGAAGAGTTATATAATACGGTAAGTGGAAATTTTTTCATGCAAAAACAGCTGATATTTTTCATTTAATACATCTTACCCAATGTAAATTGATTTTTTTAAATTAGTTATTTTGTTTCAAACCGAAATGTTTTTAAAAAAAAATGTTATTCTGCACGATTCAGTTTTGTTTCATTGCTATTTATCAGAATTTAAATTTATATAATCACAGAGGTTAAATCTATGCGAAACAGTCGTGTTAATTTATGAAACAAGGCTGAATTGCAGCAGAATGGCAGAAATGCACACCATTTCATTTAAAGTACAGTACTTTCTTATCTGATTCCGCGAAGCCTAGAAATCAGTTTCCTCTTTTATTTTTTACCTTGTTTACGTGATTTTGTATTATTCAAAATAGATAAATAAATTTAGAAAGAAACTGATATATTTGTTTGACATGAAAATGCTATATGCAACGGATCAAATTATTGTGAGTACTGTATCAACTTTTAGTAAAGTGTCCTCGAAAACATTTAATGTTTTGAGGTATAATTTCAGAATAAAAGGATCAACTAATAGAACAGTTTTCAGATAAAGGACTATTCAATAGGATAATTTCAGGACAAGGGACCACCTAATACGCTGTTTTACATAGTGCGAGATGTGGTTAAAATTCGTGACGGATATCGTTATCGCCTACCTCATATTGGTCTTGCAATTGAAAAACTTATGGGTTACGCATATAAATCATCGTATACAGTGGAACCTTTTCGTTCTAAATACGTTCTTTATAGAAATAAATTAAAGGTATGTATTGCAGTATTTATAATAACGATTGTAAATTCGGATTCTTCGACGATGAGTCTTAGTAATATAGCCGTTGGTGTTCCTATGGCTTTTTTATAACCGGTTTTTTGATATGCTTAATTTTCAATATGATCACTTGAAAACTATCGTTCATTATCACTGATTAGAACTTATAAAAGTTATCAGCTCTCTTCCTTTTCTCAGAAGCTTCGGAAACAAACCCAGGAGAGTGTTCGGGATTCGTTAACATCAGATGGCTTCATTACATCAATGGCAAATAGTAATAATCGTGCTACGGATGCTGTTTTAGCTGCATATTCTGGAAATCGCGCTTTAAGTCATCATATATTGTGGCGCTCAAGGCGAGATGTATGTTTCTAGAATATGTAATTTGGAATTTTCAAAAGAATTTTCCTTAAGTATCATTCTGCGGTTGTTTTTGCCTTATCCTGTAGTTATAATTCTCGGCATAAACATAAAGAATTAGGTGATGAATTGGCCAAATCGTTTGTTTATAATGGGGAATTTAAATTTTCAGAATCCGGCAAGTAATTTTGGAATAATAGCACCACCGAAACCAGCTACAGTGAAGGAAACGGTTATTGATGTTGAAAATGGTAGGGAACAGTAATAATTACGTATTCGGATTTTATTGTATCTTTTTTTTCCTATAATTTTTTATAATATTCATTAATTTCAGTTGATGGATTGTAATAAAATTATTTGTTGTTTTGCATTTTTAGAATCTTTATGCTCGGATTTGGAAGGAGATGTAGATGATTTCAAATATCCATTCAACGAACTTCTTATTTGGGCTGTTTTAACCAAACGACAAGCAATGGCATTATGTATGTGGCAACATGGTGAAGAAGCTATGGCAAAGGTTCGTTTCATTCGTTGTAAGTTGAACATAAAAAAGTTAACTTAAGAATTTTTTCTTTTTCCCTTGCTATATAGATTTTGGTATCTCTTCAACTTACCATTTTTTTGTCTGGAATGGGCTGCCAATACTGATTTCTTATAATTTCTTTCTGAGAATTTGGGGACACTGTTTATTTTCTAATTTCAGTTTAGTGCATCTCTCAAGTTAGACAAATATACTGTAAAATATATGAATGAAGAGGAAAGTGAAATAAAAAAAACCATTAGGTCTACTAATGTGGACATTTCTATGAGGTTTTGCAGGCTTTGGTAGCATGTCGATTGTATAAAAGCTTAGCAAAAGAAGCAGCAGAAGATTATTTAGAAGTTGAAATTTGTGAAGAATTAAAAAATCATGCGGAGTAAGCTTTCGCGTTGATTAGTTTTTTTTTTCAAATTTTTTTAAAACCATTGCCAATAGATCGGGCGCATTTTGCGTAAGGTTAAACGTTAATGAAACAATATTCTTTTACTTAGTTGAGTACTTATTAGGATTATTTTTCGCAAACACCTTAAGTATTGGGAATCATCATGTGCAGTAGTAGTATTAATATTAGAATGTTCAAAAAGGCATTTGTCGTAATCTTTAAATTACATTTCTTTCAGTGGTAAATGCTAATTTGATCTATTTTGAGTAAGAATCAACATCCTTCCTCAGAATTTGAAACTTACTATATAAAATTTGTTGCAGAAACTGACATTTTATTTGCTCTATCTAGGCTAACTGCATTACGTCAAAGTTACATTACACTTTCCTATTATCGGATTATCAGATTGAGATGAATATTGTCATTTTGTTTTACCATATATTACTTTCTTTTTTAAAGGGATTTCCGCAAACTTTCATTGTCATTATTGGAACATTGCTACAATCATGACGATGCACAAACTCTTCAGCTGCTTACTTATGAATTAACTAATTGGGGAAATGAAACATGTCTGTCTCTTGCCGTAATGGTCAATAGCAAACAATTCTTGTCCCATCCATGGTAAAAGTTTGAAACTTTTCTTCTTTCAAAACTTTACTGTTGTAAAATGAAGATGTTATTTATGACAATTGGAAAATAAATTAAAAGAAGATGCTTTCAGTATTTTGAAGCATGTGATCAATAGATAATTTTCTTGTATTTCTCATTACTTCTCTGATATCTTTTAGTTGTCAGATCCTATTGGCTGATTTATGGCATGGTGGTTTAAGGATACGCAGGTAGCAGATTTGTCCTTTTTGTTCTTTTTTGCTTTTTTAGTCTTAATTTTCTCTTTTTTCTTAAGGAATTTTAAAACTTTTTTGAACAGTTAGCATATATTTAATAACATTTTATGGTTAAGCACTAAAAAGATTTTTTTTTCGCCATATTTACTGTAGTTAATTGCTATAGAGTTTGATCGAGGATTTTTAGTCATTCCAATCTGAAAGTATTATTTGGTTTATTCTGCCCGCTGACCATTTTTTTGCTGGAATTCAAGTCACGCGAAGAACTGTTGTTACAACCGCAAACAGCTGCAGAGCATGAAAATGATCTCAATTATAGCTCCAGTTCTAGTTCTAGTTCTGGGACTGATTCATCATCAGATTCGGATTTCAGTTCGGATGATGACCTTCAAGATGTATGAATTTTAAATTACATGGGGCAAAAGTGAATATCGTATGAGAAATCTCAAAGGATTTTTTCACAAACGCATGAATGAATGAATAATTTTGTGTTCACCTGTTTTTTGTAATTTCGTTTCCGAAATGCTTGGAAAACCGTTTTTTGAGATGTTTCAAAAACAATTTGTCATTGCTTACTTTTTGTTTTCAGAATGAGCAAGATGGAGAAAAACGAAAAAATTCAATGGGAAGTACTACGTCAATAAATTTAACTGGGGTAATTTCTGGTGATATTTTGAGAAAATACGTAACAAAATTTGTTTAACAAATGGTGAATTTTGATCTGAAGGTAATCGTTAATAATGATGATATTAGAAATGTTTTGGTGAAGGATAGTATAAGCCGTTGATGTGAAATGCGAAATTGTACATAGGTTGTTATGCTGAAAAACACAATGAAAATGTATTAGAATATTGAGAGAAGAATTGTTATTTTAAAAAAGTTTAAATAGTTTTTTTCATTTATTTAAAATGTTTCAGAATAAACGAAAACGTGCTCGAGCTCATGTCAAAGATGGTAGTTCTGTGTCAAATGGTGGGAATGTAACATCACAGCATGAGATTATTGATATTGTAGATGTCAACGCATTAGCTCTTGCTTATGGTGCGGGAGATTTATTTAAGCTATTGATTTATTCTCAATGATTTTAATGTCAGTGATTAATTGGAAGAAAGAATAGAACCAGTTAGATGGTGTTTTTTCAAATAAATATATCTGAAGTACTACCATTTATCATTTATTTTTCATTTTTTTATTAAAATATAATACCATAATTGCTTACTTACATTAAAAAAGAACCTTATTTCATAGAAGACTGTTCTTTTTATCTATAGCTTTAAGTTCGTGAAGGATTCTTTGACTAACTGATTAATCGAACTATTGAGTAACCGCCCAGGTAACAAAATGCGCTGAATTTTTTTGTTACAGTATCTATATGAAATGCTATATGTGCTTTTGTAGGTATGAAGAGAAAAACATTCATTTTTCGAGATATATGGGTATTTTTTTAGCAAAGTATACCGCAAAATTTAAGACTTTTTGTAGTGTGTTATTTTTCTTGGGACGGGAGTCAGTATGATTAATGCGTTTGATTTAGGCTAACTTTAATCTAGACTGATTGAATTTTTTCTCGCTAAATGAGGAAAAATTATTGCTTGTTGAAGCTGTTAGTTATTAGCTCATTTGCTGTTGACATTGAATATATTTAAATAAAAAAGAAATTTTTAAATATTTTATAATTTTATACAACATATGCAATATATTGTATTTTGTTATTTTTCGTTTCTCTGATTTTCATTCTCTTCAAATTTTAGTTTCGATATGTAATTTCTGCTACTGAAAACATCGGGTTCATTTCAGGAGCTGTACGAAGTCCTCCTAAAAGTCATGGCCGGAGCGCTTCAATAGCATCAATCCATAGTCGAATCAGCCAACAACAACAAGGTGGAATTACACCACGTAAAACTCCGCCGAAGCAACTTTCCATAAGTAAAAATAATTTTTTGCTTGTCCATTACTTTTTAGTTATCCTAACTTGCATCATTTCATATTATCCTTTTTTTTTAAAATGGATTGAAGCTTTCCTTAGATATAAGAAATTTTTATCATTGCTTTGTATTATTTAATGCCACTTCTCAGTATTTTCCATTATTAAAATTAACTACGCATTTGTTCGAAATATTGGTTAATTTTACGGAATTTTTTAGTCTAAAATTTTTTGATTCTGTCTTGAAGTTTAAGTTTGCTGATTTAAAATATTTAAATGAGAACGTACATAGACACTTCTTTATTGTGTAGCAATTATTTTGAATAATTAATTAAATTTTTTCCTCAATATTCATAAATAAGTTACATACATTATAGGGGCAAATTATTTTAAATTTTAGAAGAACGTATCATTCATCGAGAAACTTGTACATCGCTAGCGAATTGTGTTTGTGGGATAATGAAAGGCAAAAATTTGCAACGTAAATTTGATACTTCCGATCATGGGAATAAGTCTGCACCTCCATCACTTTCCAGAATGGTTACAATAGCCGGACAAACCATCCCTCACATGGTTAATCTTTAAACTTTTTTTATTTCCTTTTTTTCAGATTTTTTAAGTTATACTTCAAATTGTAATGCTATTATTAAAAGTAATCCTACCATCTACTTAATTTTATGAGCAGTTATTGGTATTAAATAACCACAAATTATTTTAAAATACAAAATTTATTTCAGTTTGGTAAATATTAATTTATCATCAGAATTGATTCAGTGAAAAATGATGCATAGTTCAGTATGTAAAATTTTCCGTTGCTATGCTGTATAGAGTTTTAAAAGTTCTAAAGTAAATAACAAATAGCCTTATTCATATGAGAGAAAAAGTGGGAAAGAAAGCTTGAAAATTAAAAAGTAAAACTATAATGTTATTATTAAGTGATATTATGCTCAATGAATACTAACATTTTTAAAAAGTTAAAATTTGTTGCTGTAAAATTTAGTTTAAAGTAATTAATTGGAAGATATAAGATGGTTAAATTTCAGAGGCCTATCAAATTTCGTCGAAAACTGTATGAATTTTATGTAGCACCGATTACAACATTTTGGGCATGGGCGATTACCTTTTGTGTATTCTTGTGTTGCTTTGCTTATACATTATTAGTTAGCACATTGGTCAGGCCAACATGGGTGGAATGGCTTGTTTTTGCATATGTTGTTGTATTTGGTTTAGAATATTTGCGTAAGGTTAGTTTTATTCAAGGCAAATTATTCGTAATTTTCACTTAATAATTTCAAATCTCATAAAATTTTGAATTATTTTATAATCAAGTTTTTGTACTTTGGATATTCAGAACATAAGTGTTTTATATGTTATATCGTTACTTTTATTTATCTTTGTTTTTTGAAAATTTAAATGGATTGGAATGACATCTTAAAGTACAGAAGTTTCATGGATTCTATTTGATATACTTACTGATTAAATGGTCAGATAATAATGAGATTTCTTTTTTGCTTGCCTTTATATTACCAAGAATTTTACTGGACTAAATTCTGGCATTATTGAATCATTATTGCTTACTTATCAGAAGTAAAAGATTTCGGTGATAGTTGCATTTCAGTTTATCATGTCAGAACCGGAATCGCTAGCTCAAAAAGCAAAATATTTTTTCGATAATACTTGGACTTTGTTAACAACTTTAGCTATTATAACTTATTTAATCGGTTTTGGATTACGACTAGATGCAAAGCATATATCAGTAAGGTTAGCATTCATTGAAAATTTAATCAGTGAATTCCTCTTTATTTATTAAATTTTATTGGATGGTTTTCACATCTTTTTTTCATGCCGTATATTTAGAGCGATTGGAAGAGTAGTACTGGCATGTAATTCAACGCTTTGGTCCATTAAATTGTTGGATTTTATAAGTGTGCATCCTCGTATGGGGCCTTACATCACTATGGCTGGAAAAATGGTAAATTTTGAGGCTGATGGTTTATTTAGAATGTCTTTTTTTGGACTTTCATACAATTTTTTGTTTTATCCGTGCTCATTGAAATCTTTTGATAGTGTTGAAAATTTTATTGTTTACACAGAATTTTGAGCCAATATATAGCATATTTTGGACTAAGTTTGTGATTTTTTAAATTTATAGATTCAAAATATGCTGTATATCATCGTACTGTTATTTGTTTCGATGTTAGCATTCGGTTTGGCTCGACAATCAATTACTTATCCCAATGAGAGCTGGCATTGGCTTCTTATACGCAATATCTTTTATAAGCCATATTTTATGCTTTATGGAGAAGTGTATGCTGGCGAAATTGATACATGTGGAGATGGAGGTTTTTTCTAAATATGATCGAAATTTCATTAAAATTTTTTCGTTTTGAAAATTTTAATGAAATTTAGCAATTCTCTATAACGAGATTGCTTATTCTTTTGATAATTGTTCCAGTGAGCGAGAATTTGAATATTAAAGTTAAAGTTGTTATTAAAAAATTGTTCATATTTTCAGCTTGGGACACACATATTGAGAAAGGTGTTGCCATCAATGATCTATATAATGGAACAAGTTTTGGTTGGTATTTGAAATGATAGGAAATTATTGTTGTTGATCCAATTTTTTGTACTTCATAAGTGGTTATTGTTTTAGATAAAAAATGTCCGGCTGGTTATTGGGTACCACCATTACTGATGACAGGTTTTCTACTCATTGCTAATATCTTATTGATGAGCATGCTTTTGGCAATTTTCAAGTTTGTCCATCTT
Source organism: Mansonella perstans (assembly GCA_037074765.1). Lineage (NCBI taxonomy): Eukaryota > Metazoa > Nematoda > Chromadorea > Rhabditida > Onchocercidae > Mansonella > Mansonella perstans. The sequence continues at coordinate 10,991 of JBAMDO010000166.1, forward strand.
ATCTTATTTGATTTTTTTTTTTGGTTTTTTTCTCACAAAAATAACGCGTTAAATATATTTTACTAGATTAAGTAATGATATAAAATTGAGTTGTTTTTTTTTTTTAATTGCTTTACCCAGTAAATATGTTAATTCTTTCTTACAGCAATATTTTTGAAAAAACGGACCGTGTTTCGAAGGAAATTTGGCTTTTTCAACGTTATCGACAAGTAATGGAGTATGAGAGTACACCTTTCCTTCCTCCTCCACTCACACCTCTTTATTATTTGTGGATGATTTTCAAATACATTAAGATCAAAAGGTGACATATTTTGAAATAGTTTCATTTAATTCTTTTCTAATAAAAAACGGTAATATTTATGGTTTGTTATTGTTTTATGACAAGGATATATATTTGTTCAAATAGTGTCATTAAGTTATTTATGCGAAAATCTTATTATTTAAGAAATATTTGATAGTCATTATCAATAAAACTAAGATGGTAGGTTTTTTTCTTTTTTTTTTGACGACAAGAATTTGTTATAGAAAATCATTAGCCTTAGAAAATTCGTTGCACCATGTCGAATGATTTATTATTTCAGAAATTGCACGGCCAATTCAAAAGTTGCAACAAAGAGGAATTCAAAGCTTTTTGATTTTGCATTAAGTAAGTTTCTAGAGCCGTGCAATGATTTGAAAGCTTATGATAAGGTTACATACATGAGTAACATTTCTTCTATATCAATCATCCAATAAAATTATATAATGTTTGAAATTGATATATATATGAAATATGAAGATACGAGAATACTAAGTTGCCGCCTTTATCTTTGAAAAATCCTCCCTCAAAGAAACTTGTAAAATATCTTATTTGACTTATAAAATATCACACTAAATTCCAGCTTATTTTCTTCCTTTCGAAGTTTGTTAATATCATTTCCGAAAAAGAAAAAATTTGTCTGTTCTTGTTTTGTAACTATCATGAGTTTTTTCTCGATTATTCCAGTATGATAAATTTGATTTGTTTTAACAATTTATAGAGCTGTTTTTGAATGCTGATCAAGTGGAAAAAATACATGATTTTGAAGAAGAATGTATGGGAGATTTAGCTCGTGAAAAGGATTATGAAAAGAGTACATCGACTGAAGAAAGAATTCATCGAACTGCTGATAGGTTAGTATTATCATTTTTCTACCTTATTCATCGTTGATATCACTAAATTCGTAGTTTTTCTTTTTTTTGCTTTTAATGATTAGAATTATTTATTTTAGAGATCTCTTAAACAAACTTTCCTGAGGCAACTTATATTCTGCTAAACTTATGTAATCGTTAGGATATAAATTTATTACCCCACAGTTTTCTTTCTTGTTTTTTCCGAAAAAATAACTAAAACTAAGAAGTTAAATCGTGAATTTATAAAACTATATACATAACGCATTGTGATCTAATTCTAAGATGAATTTTTACAATGTTTATTTTAAAATTATTGATCAATTTGAAAGCAAGGATTTTTATTACTCATTACTTATCCTGTCAATATGTCATTAATTTTATGAGTTGAAGGTTTCGTTTCTTTTTTTTCTTTTTTGATGGGGATCACTATATGCTTACTATGCTTTTATATCACTGGTCGATGTCCTATTAAATAATAGTTGTGTTATTTCTGGAAAGATTATTTTTGCGTATCCTATGAAATTAACTGAAAAATAAATATTCTATTTGTTTTATTTTGTTTTTTGTTTTTTTTTCTCGTTCAGTTCTTAAATTTTAATGGAGATTTTTGTAACAGAACTAAGTCATGTTGTATAATTTATGAAATTTACAAAAAAAAGAAACGGCAATAGTTTGTAATGTTTGAAATTAATACTAATATACATTTCGTTAAAATTTTGCAATTTTTCCTTTCATTTTTACGAAATTTAACTTTTCAAATCGTCTTTTTAAAAATAATGCATGCTATCGCTATTGTCATTTTTTTTTTTTTCAGAACTGATCTTATACTTGTTCGACTGAATGATCTTACAAGTAAGGAGTCAGTCCTCAAAACAACGGTACGTGATTTGGATCGTCGTTTGGAGATCATAGAAAATAGACAGGTTTGTTTGTACTTTGTAATAGATTTCAATTTCGAAAATTTTCGGTAGCTCTATTGAGGATTGGATATAACATTGCTTAAAATAGACAATCCCGTCGTTAGGTCTACGGTTTTATTGCAATCTTAGAATTACACAAAAATTATTACCTCTGAACATGCCTACATATAATTCGTATTTCAACATTGATATTTTTCTATCATTTCTGTATCTGATATTGAAGGGATTAATTTGATTGTAAATAAAATAAATTTGTATTTGAATTTTTTAGTATTAAAAGGGATGAAATTTTTCAATAATTTTTAGCATGAAATGCTTGATTATATGCATCAAATAGCTAATGCTGCACCATATCTCTTCCCAAAAACATCGCAAGTGGACAGCAGTGGTTTCCATGTATCATCATTTCAACCTAGTTTATGTTCGGATGAACGTAGTCAAATGAATTCATCTGGTGCTATGGATTTAGCGGATCTCTCAAAAATTGACTACTTATCAAGAAAGGAAAGAGTAAGTCTTTTTCTTATATTATTTTGTTAAATTGATCGGTATTTTCTAGCAAGCTAGAAATTTTCGATATATTTAGTTAGAAATTCGATTAAGAATGACATTTTTGTGAAGATTTTTTTTCTCTCTATCTCTAAAGTTTAGAATGATTGTAAGAACTGTGAAATCACAGCTGTAGAGATATTTGACTAATGAATTGTTCAAATTTTAAAATAAGGATATAGTCTATTACTGTAGGCTACTGTATTTTATTGTAAAATTCATTTCAGCTGAAAACTGAGTCCTTGGGAAATTGTTATGGAAATTCAGGAAAAGGCGAAGATAACGACTTTACTAGTCATGGTATGACTTCGAATTATAGTTAATCTTATCATTCTCGTCATTAGCACTCTTTTATTGTTTGTCATGATCATCATCAGTATCACTACTGCGCCACAGTAGAATCTACAATATTTAATTGTTACTCTTGTAAGTGAAAATAATCAGAGATGAGTTTGATGAGATGATTGTGATTATTAGAGTGAAAAGATATGAATTCTCTTCCTTTTTCTCATTCTTTTCAATATTTTGATAATTATAAAGCCAATTTTTTTATAAATATGTAAGCAAAGAAATAATTAAATTTTCTAGTTCTTCTAGCTGGTCCAAGAAAAAGACGTGCGCGTACGACAACGGTAACGAGTTGTGTTGAAGTTCCTGCTGATTCGCAGATGTGTGCTGAAAGGTATGCTAAAGATAAATTTTTAGAAAAGAATCTGCAGATAATATATTACTGAAATCCCCTGTATATTCTACTGACATGGCTATATATATATATATATATATATATGGCTATGTCAGTAGAATAAAAAATATATATATATATATGTATTATTAGAATAAAGTGGTGACAACAGTTAAATTAAATGGGTCATAATCAGATACCATGAAATTTTATCCTATCATCCTAAGCATACCTATCAAACTTGATTTCCACTGCATTTGAATATTGCTTTTTAATTATGAGTGAATATATTAATATACTGATAAATGGAGTGTGATTGTTTAAATCCATATGAAATTTGCTAAAGAAATTTGTAATTTATTTATAGTATCGGTTCCGGTAATTTTGGAAGTCTTTTATCACTGAATCCAGCTCTGTTGAATCGTGGAAACGATTGTTCTACACTAAGAAATCACAGTGTACGGTAGGTGATTTCTTATCGTTTTCTACGCAGTATTTAGTCAGTAAGTAAGGGATTAGCGCAATATTGACGTGTTCTCTTAACAAATTCTAAATTATTTAATATTCTTCCTTAATTACTGATATCCTTGAACTGTTCATTGCATCTAATATATTCTTTACTTAAAATCGTATTTTTAGTATATTATTAAATTGCTTGAACTTCTTTGAAGAAATAGATGAATTTGTTAATGTTTTAATAGATCTTAATAGTTTTTGAGAAAAGATTTTGATCTTCGTGAATAGCTGAAATCTCAGATTGTTCCATTTTTTCTTTCCTCTTTTAGTGTAACAGATGCTGTAAGGCGTGCAAGGCGGCATGAAGAATATACATCAATAACTGATGCGATTAATTTGAATGAATCTTCGCAGCCTGATAAAGTCATTAAATTTTTTTTTTCTTTTTTTAGTATCATCTTATAAACATATGGACTTTCAATATGAATAACTCATGTTTGAGATTTTGTTTCCTGTTAAATTTGAAATAACATTCCGAAGTGTTTTAAATAAATAGTATTAGTAGTTTAATTTGTGATCTATGTAGAATTTTATTTTTAATTTCATTAAATCATGGCATGATTTTTGTTATAGCCTGGGGGTAAAACATTTTACTGGCAATATTAATAATGTTGAGACAAAATAATTAATATTGAAATAATAGACTTATTTTTTTTCCATTTTTAATTTTTTCTAGAGTCGTTTTTGCGATAGTGATCTTTCCGAAGCAAGTAATGGTCATCATGTGGTGAATGATGATCTGGTTGATGATGATAACATGGAACCACCATACAGCGGAACAGTTACGCCAACAACAACCTTACGAAGAGCAAAAGAAAGTTATTTGCGTCAACAAAATGATATTTTTAAGGAATATGAGGAAGTGCGAGTTTTTTCTTCATTAAGTTATATTCCATGAATTTATACTCAAATATTTTGAAAATTTACAAATTACATTCTTTTTTAGAAATGGGCGCTTTATATACATTAGTTTTCTGGCTCTTTACTGATTATTTTGTCATTCGCTATGAATACGAAAATAACTTTACAGCTTATTGAAAATTAGCAGTACTTATGTTACTATTTAACATGAAATGTTTGTGTATAACATTTCATTTACAGCAAGTTATGGTTACTGGTACTGGTGAAGCAGCTCCAGTCAATGGAAGTGATGTTGAAGACGAAATGCCAAGTGGTCTTAGTGATTTGGGAGAGGAATCGAGGACTGTTCTGGATGATGAAGAGTTTCAAGATTCCAGCAGGGTATTTATTTTCTTTTTGTGAGATATTTTAGAAAAACTCATCATCTTTCGCAAGTTATCATTTGATGTGCTGTTTGATAATTGATATTAATTGATGATTGATATGCTGTTTTGATTAGAAAACAAAATTTCTGAATTTAATGATTTTTTATTATTGTAGGAATATATTGAATTTTGCGCTGAACGGCATTCAGAAAATGAATCAATGTCTTCTTATGGTGCCACATTATCGGAGAAGTTCATTTCTAATACGGAAACACAGTCGGTGCAGCCGACTGTGGAGTCTGTTGTTTTGCCTTCTGATGTGGTAAAAAATTGATGAATTTCATCGAGCTTGAAACTTTGCTCAAGAAAGCCTTGAAAGAAACTAATCATTGAACGTGAATTTTGTATTAAAAAGGTGAAATTTCGAAATTACAATTTAATACCTATTTTAGAATAAGAGATATTTTATAGCAAATTTTAAAGATATTTCGAAATTCTGAATATTTTGGTTATGTTGAATATTTTAATGTATTTTCATCCGTTATCTTTTTCTTCATTTCTTATCATTTTATATTACTGTTTCATATCACTATTAAAAATTGATGCATTATTATTATATTTGCTGTTAATTTGTTCCTCATTTTTTCCCCAATCTTTCCTCATTATTGTATACATTTGTTTCAATGAATGAAAGCAATAAATTCCCTTACTTAATCATGTCTTTAGATGAAAATGAAATTGGTGGAAATTTTTTTTTGGTAAAAAGAAATCATGGTCAGATTATTAATGCATGTAGTTGTTTAATATATATATATATATATATATATGAGTATAGAAATATCGAGATTTAATTTATATCCAAAAAAGAGGCATTTATTTTTGCCTATACCACATCTTTTATAAAGTTAAAAAATAAAAATTAATGATGCAGGCTGGGATGATATTTTTTTCTTTGCATACGCTATTGTACTCATATATTTCTATCATTTTATATCTATATTGTTTTTTTCTTTTTTTTTTTAATATTCTTTCTGACTATATTATTTGTTACTTTGTGATACTTTTTGCTACTTTTTCACTACAAATGAAATATCAAAAATTTTACGAAAGAAATCATTGAAATGGAAAAGTTCTGACTAAAAAAAAAGAAGGAAAATGATGCATTGTATGTAAAAGATAAATGAATATGTGATTACAAATTTCTTTTGAAATATTCTGACAATCATAGACTGTCTTCATTTTTGCTTTTATTCTCTCTCTCTTCCTTCCTTTTATCATAATTTTTTTAGAAATATATTTTAGAATCTCTGAATACTACTATAATTAGGACTATCGACTTTTTCCACTCTTTTTTGGTTTCTATCTTCTTTCTCATTATCCTCGTCTCATTTCTTTTTATTCATATTTTGTATAAAAATAATATTTCTTCTTTTTTTCCTTTTTTTTTTACCACTCATCTTAGTTATTGAATAGAATGGGAAATTTTGAAAATTTCATTCCTTACTATTTCTTTATTATTGTAAGAAAAATTGAAAGAATTCGAATAATAATAATAATAATAATAATAATAATAATAATAATAATAATAATAATGAATGATGAATGATGAATGAATGAATGAAGAGATGTAACATTATTAGGAGATAAAAATTTATTTTTGCAAAATTATCATCATAAGGAGAACGAAAATAAATCTGATGTTTTTCAAATGATTATATGAAACTACGCGTCAAATCACTGCAATACGATGATTTTTATCATAAATAAAAATGGATTAGATCAAACTAGAAGCAAAGAATAAATCAGATCATTATCATCTTTCAAACACAAGTAACTTACCATCAACAAGAGTGTACGATATGATAAAATTATATTACAGTAATGCGAATATGAAAGAAGTCATTGTTACAGTAAATAAGTAAGAATTATATCATGTGATGTGCAGTGCGATATATGACAAAATTATATCGATGCAATACAGTAAGATATAATTCAATCACATCACAGCACACAATATAATATACAGTTGTATTGTATGATGTTCAATAATAATACAGTATGATTATCATGATAGACAATATAATATGATAACGAAAAAAATCCATTTCGTTTCTTTCCAATCAATCAATCAATCAACAGTTAAACTTAAGCATTTATTCATCATTTAGTTAAAATAACGAAGAAAGGAAGGAAAATTTTGATAATGTTAAAATAACTATATTAACGAAAATAAAACTTTTATTAATACTTATTCCACAAAAAAGTGGAAAAAAAAAATTGTTTATCGTTATTAAATAATTTAAATTATTTTTTTTGAAACAAATGATTACTTATCATTAAAACTTTTGCAGTTGAGTATTTTCTTGTAAATTTTAACTTTTCAAATTTTAAAAAATGTTTTCATCTCAAAAATTTCAATTTATTCATGAAAATATAAAGTGGAAATTTCTAGCAACAATCCATTATTGAACATGACTGATCGGTTAAAAAGATCTTTCTCGGTGCTTTGTGAAGAAAGTTCAATCCCGCATCAGATTTGCACATTATTGCCTATGACGAGAACTCATGCACCACTCATATCGGCCGTGCTGAAAAGTTAATAACCTCTTAACCATTTCTGAGGCAAACAATAAGTGGAGCACATTCATGCCTTTATGACCATTTGACCACTAGGATTCGAATTTCCTTGAATTCTACTCACTAATGTATAATTCAGCGTAGCGTCGAGAAATATTTCTGTTTTTGAAATTAGAAATAACATTCCGAATCTTTTCCATTTTATGCTGTTATGAAAAATCAGATAGATCGAAAATTCATTCATTCAGAACAATCATATCAATACACAGTAAAAGTAAACAAATTGAAAGCAAATAATTCAGGAATAAATTTTCCATAAAAACAAGAAAACTGCGCGATTACCAGTTCGTTTTAGATTTCCCATTGCATATTTAATCACATAATAGAGCAATAAACGAGAGAGAAAAATAAGTGAATGATTGGGACTAGAAAAGAAAGTTTTAAAGATATCAAAATTTTTTACAATTATTCATGTAATAGTAAATCACATATAACATATCACACTATTTCCATGCCATGAAAGCATATATCATGAATATTTTAATTCCAGCAATCGCCATCTTACGTTGCTTCCAGTGCTACTCTTTCATGCCTCTCTTCTAAAATTAATTGCCATTATCAAGAGAGCAAACAATAAGGAACAGTACTAATGATATGGAAGAAAATAATTTTATCAATTAGCCAAAGCTGTATTAATATCATAGCATGAAGTCACATTTCCTTATCATTGCACACTAATCTAAATCATCTTCAGTTTCGTAATTATATCCGTTATAAAAGCTGAAACATGTGACAAAATAGCAATCAACAAAAAATTAACATAATCAACTTCGTCAATCAAAAATTTTTAATTTATATTCATAATGAAATAGTTTAAAATTTAAGATAAAATGAGTCAAAATTTCATTTGACCGCATTCATGGTCAATTACACCTAGCCAGTAAAGTTTTTCACTCCAAAACATTTTAAACACCTTTCGAGAGATACATATTGGAATATATTGCATCAGGATATGCTGTATGCTGCACTGTGCTGTACTGACTTTTTATTATCTGGAGATTTTCCTTGATAATAAAGAAACTTACTTTTTTTATCAGATATTTTCGTAGGAAATGGCTCTGATGAGACTTCTGGTAAATCAAGCTCGCCTTCCTTTTCTATTAATTCCGCAAATTCTTTTTCTACTTCTTCCAAATCATCTCGGTCTAGCTTACCACTAAGCATGTTTGATATTTCCTGTAAAAAACATTATTAAGTATTTGAATATATATTTGTAACTTAGTATCTAATTTTAATTTAATTACTACCAAAAATAAAAAAAAAGATATTCTTTAGTACAAAAGGACTCCAACTTACTTCCTGAAATTCGGTTGCCTCCTTTGTCTCATCCATGATTCGTTCGATATCATCAACTGAAATCATCTGAAAGAAAGCATCTGCTTTACAAATGAATCATCACTCAGCAAAAGTGAAAATAGCTACTGAATTTAAGGGGGACTAAAAATCAGCTTAGGCAAAACAAAACAACTAAAAATCAACCTAGGTAAAACAGAACCACTGCAGTTAACCAATAAATAATGACATAAATTGTTTTCAAAACTTCGACTTCTAACATTTAAATTTCTAGGTATTTCAAAAAAAATCGACAGCTATGGGTCCTTCCTGCATAAGATATTCCACGAGTAAATATGAATTTATATACAATTTAAGGATTTCTGCAAAATCATTTCAAACAATTCCCTGTAATCTTAATAATTTAACATGAAAATAAATTCAAATAGTATTAGGTGATTTAATTACCTGATTCATCCACTTTAATATTTCATTACCATGCCTCAATTGTTCCACCACCTTCTGCTCAATAACAACGAATTCCAAATCATTTACCTTTAAGAATGTTTCGATTTCACAAACAGTTAAGAAATTACTGTAAATTCACTTAAATCTGATATAAACTAGTTGCAGCCTCCATTTCTCTTACAACAGCAAGACTGCAAAATATTGACAAATAGTGTCAAAATATTTAAAAAATAAATACCATTCTTTCGATCTGATCCAACTGCTGCAACGTCTTTTCAGTTACTGATTCTTGATATCTCTTCCTCTTTAAAATTAGTAAGGCCCGACTGAAAGTAAACTAGTGATCTTTCAACAAGTAAATCAGGAATGGAAGCGACCATCAGTTAATTTTGAGAATGACATGCCTCATACGTGGTGATGGCAGAATATATGCCAGCGAACAGTATTGAAATAAAACTGAAGTCAGTTCAATAGAAGAAACAAATTTGATATAATTTAAATATTTTTATATTTTCAAACCTTTCGCATATGAATGAAGTATATGGTGAATAAGCTAAACAAACGAACAAAAAGAGAAAAATTTCGTTGCGTATAAACAGAGTAATTGGACAAGAGTTCCAAAATTTGAAAGAAAAACACCGAAAAGATGAAAGCTTACTCTTTTTTGTTGGCTTTTATCAGTTGTTTCGCCAGTTCCTTCTCACGTTCCATTTGCTTTTCATTCCTTTTTATATATTGTTTCATTTTGTCGCGTTGATTTTTTAACTGCTAAAATTATATTCCTGATTCAAAAAAGAGTAAAATAAAAAAAAAAACCACTAGCAAGCATCCCAATTGTTTATTTCTTCGGCTACTCATTTGGAAGCTCTTGAAGTGAAACATTTGCCCTTATAGTTAACGAACTGTTATCATTTGAAGCAGCAAATATCATATCCATTCTGCATTACGATAATATCTTGTTTAATTTTACCAACTCCGCAAAATTCAGCAAATGAGGTGAAAGAAAAAAGTAAGAACTAAAGTTAGAAGAATAGAAATTGTTGCTGTTCTTATAGAATAAATTTCACAAAAAATGGGATGCTTATCAAAAACATTTGGGTTTCAGAAAACAGGAATCACAGCCGGAAATGAAACTGTTCAAAAAGTTGAGATTTTCGGAGCATTTTTGTAAAATTCACTTAAATGTTTAAACAGTAAATTCTAGAAAAAAAAAATGCACAACGAATTTCTATTTCAAATTTCGTAAAAAAAGAAATTACATCAAATAAGGATATGAGCTTACATATTTTCATACGTAAAATGAATGAGTAATTACATGACATCTAATTTTCGAAATTAATTTTCATTAATAAACGAACAAAAATCTTAAGCAAATAAAAGTGTTAACCAAAATAGCTTGATCCTGTTGTGATATTGGCGGTAATGCTGGTCGCTGTTTACCAAATAAATTACCCATAATTATTTTTTAACGAACTTTTGCGTATTTTACAAGATTTCATATATATGATCTGAAATGGAAAAAAAAAAAAAAACACAACTGAATATAAGCTAAAATAAAAGCGCTCTTTCTTTTCAAAAAAAAAAACTGCATCGAAATTTTTCATTCTATTATTTATTCAATATTAAATTTCAAATATTAATTAAAATAAATCAATCTAAATTTAGCATTTCTACGTCATTTCTATGTTCTATAGTAATTTTAAAGTGCAAGCTAATTGATTATTCATCTCATCATTATGTGTCAATTTTAGGTTTAATCTGCTAATATAATAAGTCTTTATCATTTGTAAGTTTTATTGTTGCTATAAAATCAATGTTTTCTATGTATATTTTAGCTTCAAAAAATCAAATCTCACCATTACATGTATATTTGAGTATTTACTTGTTGTTTTCGTTATTTATTGTTTCCATCAATAAAAATATATTCTCCAAATGTCATAGTATCATTCCTGTTGTGTTAAAATTATGCTACAAATCTTGCTCTAATAATTTCAATTTACTTATAAAATGAAAAAAAAAACTGCCCAAAAAACAATTAATCGCGGGAATTTTGACAATCTCTTGGAGTTGTAGGCCGAAGTATAACGTCTTACAAAATTCGAGCAGTATCTGTATGTTTGCATTTCTCGCTTTTGTTGGGTTATCTGGAAGAGGGAATGCAGGGTAGTTGTTCTGTATATGTCTTGCATTAGAGGTTTGTGTGTGGAGGGGTAAGTGAGCATAAAATACTTGAAATGTTGATTTCGGATAAAAATAAATTAATCATACAACAGGAAAAATTTTAATTTCATATAAAATCAAAGATAAACAAACAAAAACAATAACAAGTGTTCTGAACAAATCAATGAAGTGTTGTTGTTGTTTACTTTTGACTATTAATATACTTCTGTGATGATATCTTCGAGTATTTCTGTTAACTTTCAGGAATCATTATTATGCAGTTACTATGCAACTTTAATCAAATTATTCACGAAATCAGCAACGAAATCTTTTCCTTTTTCTTTTTAATTTTTAACAATATTTTTCATCAAAGCAAACATTAATGCTAATATAATACAATACAAATTTTTCAAAATGACAGATATTTAGAAATGAATAACAAATAGTAAAATTTTTACATCATCTCCATACGAAAAACTTTTTCTTTCCCTTTCTCTTCTTTTCTCATCTCTCATCGTCACTTGTCGATATTCTACTACTATTACCATCCGTCTTATTCCTGTAAGAGTTAATTGGATGACCCATTTAATATTTGAGTACAACTTTTTTGCAAAGTTCATTACAATTTTCACAAATAGCAGTGGCTGATTTATAAATGGTTGAATAACGCCAAAAATGTAATTTTGTTTTTTTAAAAAATACATTCCCAGTATATGGTTGTATTTTTCACAACTGGAAATGCATCAAATACCGAAGCAGTTCTGGTAGTCAACAATTACAGGAAAGAGTATCTATTTAAAAAGTCACTTTTAAATAACAGCAAGACATATATAAATTCCAATAATTGCATATTTTCGAGCTAATGCAAATTTTATTTTATTTCAGCCTTTCGCAACTGTTAAATATTTTTCCTGCTAAGACAGTTGACTACCACTTATAATTTCTATAAATTTTTTCAGGAATGACAATCAGATCTATATAAATCAAGAAACGTAATAACTGATGCGTAGTGAAGTGGGATATGACGGATCCTTCGTATTCCGATTTTCCAGTTGTTACTGTTCCATCCTTACAACAATGCATTTCAGCCGATAATTTCGAATCTTTCGGAGTGATTGACTCAGCTAAAATTAAAGTTTTTTTTTTTAATCTGGCCAAAATTGTAGAAAAAAAGAATATGAATTATTAAAATATTATTTTCCATCCAACTTTATATTTCATACTTTTTTTGGTAACGCAGAAGTTTTTATTATTTTTTATCGAAAGTGAAATATTGCCTGGTGTCCCCATCCTGCATGTTTAAATATCAAATGTTTCGACTACTGAATTTTGGATATTTCGTTTATGATTTTTCTTGAAATTGACAATGATAAAATAATCATTCAAACACTAAACAGACAAAGTTGTATTATATAATTCAAGTCAACAAGCGCTAATGCTGCTTCTCATTTAACTTTTAATCGCTACTACTTGTACTTTTAATCACTTCTAAGCACTTTTGCTCCCATTTTTCTATGCTAATTTATTAATTGTTTATCTTGTTCATTACAGTTGGCTTTATCACATGTACTTGAAAGTGTGCCACAAAACTTCGTGATTTTCAGCGTGCCACTGATGTCAGTAAATGAGGATGATGCCGTCAATTCACCACTTCCGGTTCGGTCATTTTGTAACTCACTATCATCTTCCTGCAATTAGAAATTAAAATTTCAAATAAAATAAAAATTTCTCTTTGATCTGAAGGAAAGTTTTTCAAAAATCAGAAAAATAAGCTTGATAGTTTACTTGAAGTTGAGGGAACTCATCGGTACATGTCGAGAATGTCCGCAAAGTTTTAGCTGGCGAAGAGCAAACAGTGGTACCACGAGATATCGATGTGCTAAACTTTGTTGCATTGGTATGCATCAGTGATTTCATTTCATCTGCGCTCTTCATGAAAATCGAATGAACTGACGTTGTAACCCTAAATAAAATAGGTTTTAAATACGACTGTTCAATGAACCAATACAGCGGTCCATTATGAGTTATATACAACCTCCAGAACCATTCCAACGTCCGTGTATCTCAACTGCAATAGTAGCAATCAAATTACTGTTTTAATCAGTTCAGAAAGCAGCCGTAGTTCGCAAAATTACTGTCAACGACTAAACGAAATATTTTTTCCTTAGCATTATTTTTGTTGGAAGATCCTTGTCAAGGTTATTTTTAAACCTAATAAGAAGTAGAAACGTGCATAACTTGATCATTATTATTAATCGAATTTATTATTATTAATTCAAGCTGTTTTGAGCGACTCTTTAACTGCTCGAAGAAAAAACAAACACATACATGTGTTTTTCACAATCGAATCTACCAAGCATTAACGGTTCAACATCTTTCGGAAAGTGGAATAGATCTTCATCAGCTATAAAACCTTGCGGTTCATAATTCGAAGGAGTTCCTGGAAAAAGAGTGAGTCGGATTGGTTACAGATATTTCAGGAGCATTTCTACTTCAGATTTTAATAAATACACACTCACTATTGATGCACAACGTGCTCGTTAGGCTACCGAGCTGTTACAGCTACAGTTAAATCTCCATTATGCCAAAATATCGTAATATAATATCATGAAAAATCAGTTTATAGCGGTAAATGGAAATTAATTGTTACTTTCGTCATAGTAGGTGAGTTTAAAGATGGTGCAGACGTTCTCTGGCAATGGGCCCATAATTCTTCCATATGCCCGTACACGGCGAACTAAACGGAAAAACTGCTTGCGCGCTTGCATGATTCCTGTATATTTAATAGTACTGACCTTCTCACCTTTGGTACTGCAAAATGGATGAAAGTTGTGGCTATTTTTAAAATTTTTCTATTAAAACAAATATGAACCTATGTATGAAGTGATACAAGGCACCTTAAATTATTGACAAGTTAATCTACAAAGATTTCAAGCTAAAATTTCTAGTAAAACACCACTTCCCTTGTAAGGATCATTTCTGCTTCATTCGATTCATAAAAAAATGACATTCGGTGAACTTCCAAAGCTTCATATTCATCTTTCCTTTCACGATCAGCAACCATTATAATGAAATCACGTAACTAAAAATTCCAGTAAAGATCTCGGTTTCATTTCCCAATTAGATTCATTTCAATCAATAAATCTCCATAATTTTTTGTATTTCCGCTTAAATTTTAGTTTTATAGAAAATCTAACTAAAGTAAAGCAAATAGCTAAACGATTTTCTGCGCCAGTTATATATTTCTTCTAAGAGGAAGGTAGAGAGGGAGACTGGTGTTGAGCTGTATTCTATAAGAAAAGCGTTAAACTGAAAATTCGAATTTTTAATTTTTAAATGGACTTCAGAGCCCTTTTGTCGAGCAAAAAAATCTCGAAGTTATAAAAAGAACTTAATAAAATTTGTCGAATTTAATTAATAAAAAATCAAAAGTTTACATATGCAAATTTAATTGCTTCCATAATGCCTTTAAGATTGTGAATAATATCTTCACCTTCAGCCTCCGCTTGAACAACATAAAACTTCCACTCTGAAAATTTCAGTCAACTCCGCAACAGCAAGTTGATAACAAACATAATGTAGGGATGGCAAAATATACTTTACATAGATATAAACAACCTGTCTGCTATCACTGAACTATCTACTTTTCGTTAATTGAAAAAAAAGAGCAAATTTTCCTCCTTGTTAAAAGAAAGTATTCTTCACTGTGCTTTTTGATAATTTTTTGATAAAATCAATAGACGATACTCGTAAGACAATACATGTAAATTTTAGTATTATATTCAAATGATTATCAGCACTGTGTTATTGCGTGTTATCGTTATTCATAACCATTTCATGATTACTATCTGCATGTGTACCATCATTCATGTTCTTATCAATATTCATTAGTGATCACTATTTATATCGTCACACTTTCAGTTGATTCCAAACTCTATCAAAATTACACTCTTATTTCTTTAAGGATAGGAAGTGTACTTTGCCAAGTGAACTGTACTTTGACAAGTGTTCTTATGTTTTAATATCAAAAATAAACTGGAAAAGAAAGTTACATACTTTCAATTTGGCGTTTCTTGAAGCATTTCGTAGGAAGTAAACCTCTGCTATGAAGAATATGTGATGCAGTAATGAATACAACACGCTGTAGAAAAGATCGTGATTTCTCGCCAATCGGTTCATCCGGAAATGTTGCTTCCCACTAAAATAAATTATTTATGCAGTTTTTGACGATATATTTCGAGAAATACCATAACGATAGTAGTTATATGAGCATAAATATCTTTTTAAGTTCCTGTTCGGATATTAATTGCTGCAATACAATAAAAAGTAATTCAATTGTTTTTACGCTCATCCCTGGTAATTATAATGAGTGAAAAACAATAATTTACCTTAAAGCTTTTTCCCGAGGCTTTATTCTGTACCATCTCCATCTAGTTGAACCAAAAATCCTGAAATATAAATTCTAAAAAAGTAATCTGTTAAAATATAAATTTGAAAACATTTTATATACACAACTAATTCATTTACAAATTTTGATTTTAATTCCGAAAAACTCAATTCTTGATATATCAATTATTTTTTTTCTTACATTCCTACCTCTGAGCAATTTTTCAATCGTTCAGAAGCTAATTATGATAAATTATTGTTTAGACGTTTAATTCCAAATCGAATCAATATTAACTCGAATTTAACTAACTAATTAGAAAATCAATTCGTATTTACTGAAAATTTAAAATTAAAATTTCAACTCTTAAAAATAGGAAGTTACGACTTTAAGCAATTTTTATTTTTCAACTATAATACGCCAATTTTATGCAGCTTTTCGCGCGCGTCAGTCATTTAACCGCCACCACATGTGCATATCCATTTACAATCATAAATCTTAACTTAGGTTCTATAACACGTCAAGTTCACGCAGCTATTCGTTCCCACGTATATCAGCCATTTAATCTTCATCCATCATTACGTGTGTCTTTCAAATTACATCGATTCTAAGCCAATTTTATTATATATTTCGCAAGTTCTCGCCACAAATGTCACATTGCACGTAAATTCTCATCACAAATGTCATATTGCACGATGCATTCCAAGAGTATTAAAGCAGCACGAATAAAATCAATATCATTGAACTGACGTAAATGAATTGGACGTAAATGACGTAAGTCATAAAAGCTAAACTGTTGATGTTATGTTAATAATGTCTCTTTTATCAATATTTAAAATTTAAATTAAAATATTCTTGAATTGTTGATTAAATGTCAGCGAAATCTTTGCTGTTATCAAAAACAAGCGAAATAATTTTAAAAAAAATTAAAATCAGAAATTAAAATTGCAATTAAAAATACCAAAATTTCATTTCGAATCCCACAAACAATCTTAACTTTCATTCTAGTCGCAAATTTTTCAAAATTTGTTTAAATTTTTTAACTATTATCCAATACAAAGGTTATAATTTTGCTTCAATTTATTGAATTTCATTACTCGAATTTAGTTTCACATTTCCAAAATTAAATTCAATAATTGCTTACCAAAACTAATCTTAAATATTTAAATGTTTACATAAATACGTATAAAAATTAATTTTTGAAAACGCTTTCGCGCTTAAATACACGTCAAAATTAATTTTCGAAAATGCTTTCGTTTTTTGTTATGTCAAAATTAAACTTAAATACTTGAATATGTGCCAAAATTAAAATTTTTAAAATGTAAAACAAAACTTAAATTCTATTTTGTTGAAGTACAAGTAATAAATTAACAAAAAACCCGTGACAATTTTATTTTAATCCGACAAAAATCAAAAATTTTCTTTTTTTCTTGCTAGGATTGAAGCATATGATTAGCTTTTTCCGAATACCGAAGATTATATTCCGGACCGGGAATTTTTATTCATATCATTTTCAAGACAAATCCAAAGTTTGTTAATAAGTTGACGCGTAATATGTCGTCCATTACTAATTCGCTCGGGTAAATAACCCATTTGATAGGCCTAAAAAAAATTATTGATTTTAAAAAAAAATTCTTCCAATTATATATAATTAATTCAATTTTCAATCGAACGATCGAAGCAATTTCTTCAAAAAAAAAAAAGAAAAGAATGAAAAACTGATGGAAAATTTTATTAACAAAGATTTTTTTCTAAACCATATGGACAAGAAGAAAGAGAGAGAGAGGGAGAAGGAAACAGATGAAGAAAAAGCATGGTAGAAAAGTCTGTATTGTTAAAAAACTTCTATGTAAAAATTGCAAATTTTTCAAATTTTACACTAATTAACCTGTTCAGCAATAACAATATTAATATATGCATACTGCCAACGATTCATCACAGCACCTGGTCGTTGTTGTCGAATTTTTTCAATTAAATCCCAAAAATAAATTTATTTAATATTCTTTGGGTTTTTCTCTTTTTTGGAATATAATTTGAAATCGGAAATGAAATTAATTTTTACCTTAACATTTACAGTTTGTAAATTTTTTAGTTGGTGTATGGCAAAGTCTAATGCAATCAGAACACCTGTACGACCACGGCCTGCATGACAATGTATCAGTGTTGTTGTATCATCACTCACCTATAATCGTATCATATTTCATTCAAAATTTCGAATAATATTTGATACTACAGTAGTAATTGGAATTAGAATTAGAATTATTAGCAATTAATGGAAACAAAAAAGAACAACCATTGTTCGTTGAACCGCAAACTTTTCAGTTTGAAAATTCACTTTCTAATTCAAGTATATATATATATATATATATGTATTATTTATAAGAGCTGCTTTATTTTGTCTCTTATTGTCAATATATATTTTTTCTTATTAGAAATCAAATTAATTGAATTGAAATTTAATTTGATTAAATTAATTTTGAGGCACTATTAATGTTAGATTGTAATTTATTACTTAATTGATAAACGATAAATGGATTAATAGAATGCTTAGTAATCTAATGATATTACCTGTTCAATGATGACAATAAAGAAAAGACGAATATATGTAACATTTTTACCATAAGCAAAATCTGTAATAACGTATTTGCAGCTTTAGCCAAGGTATTTTGTCGTCCCCAAGGTAAAGGTAATCGTCCATCTGGCCATCGAAAATAGCATACATGAGTGAGTAATCGATTTCTTTGTGGACTAATCAAATTACAATATCGTATACGAAGTTGTGTTAATCGGTAAACACATTCTTTACTATTATTTGCGCGAATTTTACAATCAGCCTAAAATATCTGTTTTATCGCAATTCTCATTAATATTTGAAAAAAGGTAATAAAAATAAATTATACAGTTATAAAATTAGAGAAACTGTATTAATTATATTATTATGATTTAATTACATCATTATGATTTAGTTCTATTATTACGATTTAATTATATTATTTTGATTTAGTTATATTAATATGATTTAACTATATTATTATGAAGGGTAGTTAACGAGATGATTAACTGTACATTTGTGAAACTGTATTAATTATATTATTATGATTATTCCAATATATATAAGTTTTTCTCTTTTTTTTCCCTGTACTATAATTTTATTTCAAAAAGCGTACAGACTTCGTAGTATAGCAAAAAAATTGTGGATAAGAATTGAATTAAAACATTTAATTTAAGAATTATTCCATTCCCAAACAACGTTAGCCAGAATTTGACCCATTGAACCTACCCACCATTAAAGTGCTACTAATGCAGGTAATTTGAAATGGCATAAAGTTGAGAGTTTCGCCACGAATAGTTGGCCAATATTGAATTGTCTCATGATTATCCTTATATATACCTTGATAAAGACATTCCTCATGCGGGAAATTCAACGATATTATCGTTTTTACATTTTCCTAAATTTCGATTAATCTTCATAGATAAATTTAGTAAATTTTAACCATAAAAAAAAAATTTTTTTTCTTCCCAGTAGTTATTATTTCATATTTATGGAAGTTCTAAAAAAATTGCTATTTATCTTGAATGAAAAGCCTATAAAGCATTTATGATTTACTGCTCACAACTCATTGCAGAATACAGTATGTTAATGTATTAAATGCTTTAATCAGGTATATATCAGAATAATCAGCATATCCTGATATATATCTGGATAATTGTTTCATGATTATCCAGATTTATACCTGCATTGAGTACATTAGCATACTGTATTCTGTATTGAAATGTGTTACTACCAGGTGGAAAAATATTTGCAACTAAACATATTAACTGCATTTCTCGACGAACTAACAGCACAATTATACTAATTCAATTAATGAAAAAAATAATGTAATAATATTGAAGAAATTTTTTAGAAAAATCATTTAAATAAAATTAAAAATTTTTTTTTACTAACCATAATTTAAATAAAAAAAACATTCAGTTAAGCAATTATTAAATCATTGATTCATTCTACCTGCCAAACAAGCATCCAAAAATCATAAACTGTAATTAAATTTGGCCCTTTACATGCAAGATATATTCGGCCATCATCACGTACAATGCGTTGTGCATACACCTGCAAAAATAATTGCCCTACGATTAGTTGACAATTTTTTTACCAAACTATCAAATTGTCATCTAGAATAAATTTTTTTTCTTTCTCAAGTATTTTGTTTCAATCAATTATTTAAATTAATTTTATTAGATTTGAAAAAATTCATTAATTAATTTTGGATGAAATTTTTTTGTCAAAAAAAAATTTTTCTACACGAATTATTTCTTGTCAAACATATTTGTTCATGATTATTTTGTAATAATACATATATTCAAATGTATGCAAAAATAAGATTTATAATTAAATTCCAATTTTTTTTTTTAATGCCCCATTTTTATTTCTTCAAAATGACAGACTGTGTTATTATAATTAGAAATTAAAAACTAAAATAAACAATAATTTATAGATAACATATAATATAATATTGTTAAGCGTGATTTTTCAGTTATTTTATTAATCAAATGAGGATGAGAGAAATTTATAATTAATTAACTGCAAATTGATTTTGGAAAACATTTCAAATTATTGATAAAGTTGGTAATAAAAAAGATAAAGTTATTGATTATTTGTTATTATACGATTTTTCTTAACATTTTCCTTGCCATATTTATAATAATTATTTCACTTATTAATTATTACAATTCAATCCTAACTAGTTAATTAATTAATTGCAATTAAATATGTTTTAAAAAAATCAATGAAAATTTTTTCATTAAAAAAAAGTGCTCAATAAATTCAATAATATTATCATATCATACATTTAAAGTTCGCGATAAATTATCATTGAGCATTTGTCGAATGAATGCAAAAGAACCATAATAATAATTACTATTATTCCAATATTCATTGCTTTTCATTTGTAATTTGTCAAATTCGTTGCACAATAATTGATATGCGTCAGATAGTGAAAAGTGTGTTAAGAACCAATGTCCAATCTGTTTATTTTAATCATTTTGAATTAAATTTAACAATTTTAACAGAAAAAGGAAAAAAAAACTGAAATTTAAAACAAATACAACCATTGTTCTAATTATTGTTATCGAATAATGCAATTTTTTTTTTTTTTTTTTTATAAAATTAATATAAAATTTACAATGCAAAATAATTTGAATTGAGGAGTGTGTGTGCATTGAATTAAAGTATGTTGGGGTTGAATTCAAGCATGGAGCTGAGTTGTATGTTCCAAGATGGGTTCATAAGGTTGAACAATTACTATCGCTACTATTTATTGTCTCCTAACACCACTACGTACAATTATAGTGTCTTTTTCATGATATTGCGTTTGTTACATAGGTATTACTGTAAAAAATTTAACCTTCATGTTTTTATGTGTAACTGAATCTATTTTTTGTTTCCTCAATCGATTTTTTGTTTCAATTTCATTTTCAATCATATTTAACAATGATGATTTACTGAAAGAATAACAAAATGAAATTGTAAATTGAATTTGAAAAAAAAAAGTGGCAACATTGTTAAATCTGCCAATTTTGAAATATCCAAATTTTTTTTAACAAATTTGGAAAAATATTAATAGCAAAAAAAAAAACCTTTTCAATTTCATTTTCATCAGTATTTTTATCGATTCAGGATTTGAAGCAATTGAAAGCAAATAGATTCAACCAACTCAATTTGCCCTAGCAAAACGAGTGAAATTAATTCAAATTAAGCTTCACATTTCTTTCGCTATTTGCATCTATAAGATCGTTTCGTGCAAAATTTACATAATCATAAATTCTTTCTTCTTCTGATTATGAAGAATCGTATGAAATATGATTGATTTGCGTCCATTACCTGTTATTAATTTCTATAGGAGATAATAGTATGTTATTTCATATATTTTTGAAATATTTTCCAATAGTTTTCCATAGTTTGAAGTATTCTTAAATGTTAACGATGCAATCCCAACGAATCCAACAATAATAACAGTTTCACGGAATTCCCATCAAACTTTCATTTAAGGGATCTGTTCAAAAATTCCAGTAAGAGACAAAATTATAGCATGACGTTTAAATTACGTAAGAAATTTTACTAATTTCGGGAAAACAAATAGGAAAAAAAATTTTTATCCGTTGTTTCACGATAATGTAAACCATAATATTTAATGTACAATAAATTTTGTATTTAAAATAGAGTTAATCTAATGAGAAAATTTGCAAAGATTGATTTTTAAAGTGAAGCTGTAAAAAAAGTTCATTTGTTTTGGAATAGTTGAATCAGGATAAATAGCCATATAAAAAGATGTTTTCATGAAATACAAGTGAACAAATACAAGTCGGATTGGTCCATATTATCCGCGATTTTCTTAAAATAATTTTCCAATTAAAGCAAAACATCATGGTTATTTAATAGATTAACTACTTGCCGTATACGTAAATAATTAAATGAAACAATGGCTTATTCATGAAGATTTGAGAAATCATTAGGAACAAATCCTATGCAACATAATCTAATGGCCGGTTAAAACCTCCTTTCCTGTTCATGTACTGCCGATATCGTCGCGGTTTATTAATTGATACCATACCATTAATATTACCTGGCACCTGGAATTATTTATTTGCATTAATTGATAAATGGAAAAGAAATTTTAAAGTTTTAGTTCCATTATTATCAATGTTATGTTTATGAAAAAACTGATGAACTATTACCAAAAAAGAGCATATACCTTCTTATTTTTAGTCGTATCAAAACCACCAAAGCCCATCAACTTCAGCATGTCCTTATCGAGTCCTTTCAAAGAATCAACACCAACTGAAAACATCAATGAGAGCAAAATAAAACGAAAATTCTCTCAAATGATTAAAAAAAAAGTCACTGTTAGCTTAAACAATGAATGCACCCGTCGTTTTAGGCAAGCTAACAATTGGAACGTGCACCATTTTCCAGTTAATTGGCATCACATTTGACTTCTGGTTTCTTAATGATTATAAATCCTAAATAATCAGACGCTTGTTAAATACTTACCATCCTTCGGCTGCTTTTCTCTTTCTCGATCCCTAAAAAATAAGAATGGTGTAAATTAAAAGAAATACGAAAAAAACTTTTTAAAATTCCGTTTCAACTGAAACTGACAAGAATGAAAAATGAAATGAATTGCAATAATTCTTTCCATCTTAATAACTTAATATAACAAATAAATGCCTAGTTTCTTTGCATGCCAAACAAAAAATTAGCAGCATTTTCAAGTTTGCACAATATAGTCAATTGAATGATGAAGGTTAAGCTACATTCAACTGCAATATATTTCATTTTTTTAAACATAGTTTACAAATAAAACGAAAAATGATAAGGGATTTCAGCAACTTTATAAAATTTTGGCAAAGTGACCTTCGTGATCTCTCTTCATTGTCATATCGGCGCCTTTCATCTGGTCGATCACGACTTCTACTTCGACTTCGTCTACGATCTAAAGGACTTCGTGACCGACGACGTTCCTTAAAGTAAAATATGATAATTTAGGTTTTTGATAGAACAATCTGCATGCAACCACTGAAAATAACAAAATAAACTTAAAATTCATTATTCTTGAAAAAACATCGATATGTTTTGTAATGAAATCCTTAAAGAGCTATAAAAAAAGTAATTAAATTTCAAAACATATATACTTGGCTACGGCGACGTGAGCGATCTTTATCAATAGTCCGTGTCCGGCCAGTAGAACGTGATCGTGATCTGCGTCGTCTCTCACGCTCCCTTTCTAGAAAAGAACTACAGCCTCATTGAAAATTATGCAAAATCAAAGACCCAACGGTCAAAATGCTATAGAACTATATTAAAGCAAAAATTATAATTGATTATATAATCTCAATTTATAAGTCAATTTAATTTTAGCAATTTTAATTGAATAAATATTACGCTAATCATCGTCATTGTTTGCTGTTGATAACAATGTGATTATTCAAAATGAGAGCTTATTTAATTGGATTTTCCAGAACAAAAAAAAATCAATCATTGTATCTAAATAAATTGAAATTAAATGTTCCATCAGAAATACATCGATGAAAACTGTCAATAGTTAATGATGCTAATCAGTTGGAAATAT
The DNA here is from genome assembly GCA_037074765.1 of Mansonella perstans. Classification (NCBI taxonomy): domain Eukaryota; kingdom Metazoa; phylum Nematoda; class Chromadorea; order Rhabditida; family Onchocercidae; genus Mansonella; species Mansonella perstans. The sequence goes on from JBAMDO010000166.1 coordinate 35,083, forward strand.
TTGAATGTTTACCTCTGCTCCGACTTCGTTCTCGTACCATTTTCAGCTAATTGCCCAATGAATTTATTTGCACTGTAATTGTAATTTTAATAGTTCAAATAATTAATTTATGATCGAAAAAAAAAAAGTAAAAACAGATTCCACGAAAGATAAAGTCAACGAATAATCATTGCACAACTCGAGAAACTGCCGAAAATTTCGACGTAGTAAGACAAAGAAATTGCACAAAGCGAATCTTTCTAGGATTTCTGCCTTGTGATGGAGCTAAATTGGATGATGATCACGAATCATGATTACGATTACAATGATTTAGGTGGTAATAGAAGGATTGAAGTGGAAAGTGATGTGATTAAGGAACAGTAAAGTTGTTAAAGTAATAATAATCATAATTATGATTCGTGAGTTTAATCGTAATCATGATTCGTGATTTTAATTACAATTATGATTCGTGATTATGAGAGGTTATGTCAAAAGTGGAATCGTGTTTTCATTTCGTTAAAATTATTTTGAGGAAAATAAATTCGATAGAAGATTCAAAAGTAATTTCACGGAAGTTACGTAAGTGAAACTTGTTTACGTGCAGTTACTTATATATAGTCCGTAATATAACTCTTTAAATTCACAACTGCATGTTTTTCTTACAAATTAAATTTGTTTTGCATTTGAATAAATTGGTTGTTTTTTTTCTTTTTTTTTTAAAGCGTACTAAAAAGTTATAAAATTTCCAGGACTTAAAGTGGGAAATTGATGTGGACGATGTTTGCTGCACCAATTGTATTCTGAAAAAAGGCGGAAATTATTTGCAAGAAAGTAATGGGTTGCGTAACAAAGCGACGAAATACAGCAACAAATCGTCGTAATGTACGTTTACGTAAAAAACTTTTTGTTTTCTAAGTTTTCGTTTTATGTCGCATAGATGTTGAATACATAGAATCAACAAAATAGAGCTACCTATCAGCTTATGAACATTTTTAGCAAAGCATTATTTAAACAAAATAGTTCAAGTTTCTAAGGAAAAGGTTCATATATGCAAAATTTGAAGTGTATTATTGTCCACTGAAGTTCTGCAGCAGTTAGCCGTTATATTTCTATGTTGTTTAATTTACCATTTTGCAATTAAAAATGCATCAAGAAAACCCGGGAAGATATTCATTTCTTTTTTTATATTTGTGATAAATAAAATTAAAAAATAACTATAAAATATGAGTAATTATGGAGTTTCTTTAACTAAAATTTTATGGTAGTTTTTTAATAAAATATAATAACTCTCTGTTATGTGCTAATTCTATTTGTGATCTGTATGAATAATGCTTCAGTTACAAATAGTAATTATATTCATTAATAAGTAAAGTCCAAAAATTTGATTTATTTGCTGAATTATAGAAGTTTTTTAAATGAAAAAATTCAGATTTCAAATGAGTGTGAAATACCTGATGAAATAGATTTTGATGCAGCCTGGAAAGTTTATATGCTCAATAAATCTGCCTGCCTTCTTCATTATGTTCCCAATCCAAAGTGAGACCAGTTGCCATTTTCATTTGTTTTTTCCTTATTATTGCTATTTTTTTCTTATTATTGCGAAACTATGGAAATTGTTTGTATAGTGAAGTGATAAGTTATTATTTTTCATAAAATATTTTGCAGAACCAAAAATTGTCGTAATAATCCATATTGTATGGGTCGTTTGGGCTTGGAAAAGTGGGACAAATTATTAAGTTGTATCAAGAATGATAACAAAACAAATGCAGACTTGGATCGACGTGATATCGCTAAGATACCGTGTGGTTTGGTGAATCTCGGAAATTCATGTTATGTGAACAGCTTCCTGCAGGTTTATAGGGCTAATCGTTATTTGTGTAATGAAGTAAAGATTATGAAGCTATAACGAAAGTTCAGAGATTATTATGGAGATTTGCTCTTTGCAAGCAAATACATTTTTATATTAAAAGTCCATAAATAGTTAAGATATCAGTTGTTCATGGAAATTCTTTCTTCAATTTGTAGATATTTTTCAATGATCCTGTTTTTCGCAAATGCATTTATGACTGGCGGCCGGTGGCTAATTTTGTCAAACCGGAAGGCGAAAAAATAAATATTGAGGAGCTAATGCATTGTATACAAAAATTATTTATAACCTTGCAAATTACACCTTACGTAAGTTCTTAGATTTTATTCTTGGTCAGATTTTGAAATTTAATTTGAAATTTTAAAAATTCGCATTAATCTTAGGGGATTTTTGTTAGCATCAACTCGAAGTTTCGATCGAAATTTTTTTCAATAGATTAATCACAACTAAATTTGTATCTTGTCTGATGTTATTATTTTTCTCCTTCTTTCATTACCGTTCATCTAGTAATTATAATGAAGAATTTCGTTTTTCAAGATACTTTTAGGAAGATACCAGCGCTGAAGGATTGGTTAAGTTGTTACAGTTAGACGGTAATCAACATGATGCCTTAGAATTCCAAATACTTTTCTTCGGCAAACTTGAAAAATTGCTCAGTTGTCACGTTAAATGGCATGGAGTGCGCGAAACTATTCTCAAAAGATTTCAGGTAAAATACATAAGTTTAAATAAAGCACACAAATTTTCAGTATAATGAAAAATTTCATATTAATTTTCTGAAGGATTTTTCTTTGAAGGATTCAGAAAATTTGCAGGGAGTTATAACGCAGACGATTTCTTGTAAATGTGGACGTCGTAGTGTTACAGAGTTGCCATTTAATCCGTTTTATTTGAGTATTGAAAAAGCTAGATCATTATCCAAAGCATTGGAATATTATTTTCTTCCAGAAGAGTAAGTTCATCTTCCATAGTTTTAATTTTTCAAATTTAATCGTTAGGAATATCATATTATCCAGAATAGCTTTTCCTGCAATAGTGGTGCAGGCGTTCACTAGATATTGTAGCTTTCAGTTTTTGTTGAAGAAGCTTAAAATATTATTCATTAATTTTGACATTTAATGATGTATCATCGAGAATGTGTTCTATTCATGTTCAGCGCTTGATGCATAGCCGATTCTGCGTGGTTTCTCATCTTTCCTGATCTTTAGATTGTTCATCTTGCGCTCACAGTAATTAGCAATGTTTTTAGTAGAACATAGTTCAAAATCGATTTTATGAGGTTGAAATTAGTTATTGCTACAAAAAGCTAATCGTTATTAAAAATAAGGAAGCAGCTTCTTGGTTAAAACTCAATGCTTTTTCAGATTGCCGGATTACAAATGTAGCGATTGCGGACAGACTGGTTCTGCACAAAGTCGTCTTGCGATTAAGGAACCTCCACCTGTGCTGACAATACAACTTAATCGATTTACATATGATGCGTGAGTTTAGCAGCCGCTTTTTCATTCCTTTTTTAGGCAGTTTTTCGAAAATCTAGAAATTTCGTCTATTTTCAACGATTTCGATAAAAATTTAAATTTTTTAAAATTACAGTGTGGGACACAAAAAGAAGATTCACTCACCGCTACAATATCCAAGAGTTTTACTGTTGAGTAATGTAAAGTATGACATTTGTGCTGTAATGATACATGAAGGTCCAAATGCTGATTGCGGGCATTACTACGATTTGATAAAGCATCCAGGCACTGGGCAGTGGTTCACTTATAATGATGAGGTAATGTTTTTTGTACTATGATATGAAGTGATATCAAGGAGAACTGCTAAATTAATAATTTAAGTATATCACAGAGTAAATGAAGATACGGAATGGAAATGAGCATGCGGTCGACTATAGTTTCAATTGTTTTTTTTTTTTATTTATTTATCGAAGCGAAATTTTAATCAAGAAATTCAAAAAAGAAGTAGATAAAGATTATTTTTAGGTTGTGAAACCGTCTGCTACTCCTGGTGTATCTGTCGAAAAAGAACGGACATCTAAAGTTACTGCTGATATGAAAGGGTGCTACGCTTTGGTTTATCGTCAAGAAAATGAAGAGAATTCAACTATTCCTGCTGTTCCGGAAGATTTATTAGGTGATATCGCAAGCAAGGTATGAACAAAAACCTTAAGTTTGTTGATTTTTTTGGCGTAAGCTGATTTTTTGAAGTGGTTTCTGTCCATTTTCTTAACTATTTTTGAAATTATTCACATTGTTGGCTACCTTTTGATATTGATTGATTTGAGACATTAGTAGGAGCAGTTTCATATTCTATTGTATTATTGGTGTTCTTCCAGAGTTTTAAAGAAATTTTTTCCTTTTTATCCGTAATGACTGTTATGGATATTTATTAAATTAAGATAGTTCATATTATATTTTGAAATTACAGCTGGAAGAAGAATTCATTGCTCAAACCAGTGCAACTACAGAAATGACTCTTAGACTTAAGAATATTGTCGAAGATTATCACAAACGTCTTACGAATACATTCGATAAATTGGAGGTCTTGTAAATTCACTCAAGACTTAGATTCAAAATTTTTCTTTGTTATTTTCAAGTTTAGTATTAGGATTAGAATTTGCCGGTGTTGGTTGGAAGACAGCATTAAGAAAATATGGAGGGAGAATGATTAGGCGAAATAGAAGAGAACAGAAATTATCGATATTGTCAGCTGGTCTTTGGTGCTTTTGAGCGGTTTTGGGCGGAAATATGATACGAGATGAAATTATAGGTAAAGAAAAGCGAAAAAATACTGAAAAATCCGGATGATATTGTATTTATACCTACTGAATTGTTCAGCACTGTTCTGTCGTATGAATTCAGTAAGATGGTGGAAAACAATGATGAGGTAAGGATTTTTTGCCTTTGCTCTGTTGCGAGCAAGTTTTCCCGAATAATTTTTCATGCCGAGTTAAAATGATATTTGGTCAATACTTGTTAGTTATTAATATTAACCAAATGTTGAGCAACATTGTACGGTTAGACTACTTTCAGTATGTTGTATATTTGTCTTTCATTGTATTTTTTGAATCCAGAATAATGTCATTTTAGGTTTTTAAGAATGTTACAAATAGTACTCGAAGTGCTGCTGTCATCAAATCACTGAATTATAAAAATACGGATGAGGTTTGTTAATATTTTCAGGAATTAGAGTCTTGCAGTCATTTAAAACGCATGCTTTCTCGGTTCTAATAACAACATCTTGTCAATTCCAGGGTTGACTAGGTTGGTATAGTTAAATAGCGGATGCATTTTTATTCTTTTTATCCTGTGTTCTTTATCTGCTGAAGTAATTCTGCAGCTTTTTAGAATGGATCTAAATTATCGTTCACTCTGTGTGTGCATAATCGTTTATCACTTGATAGTGTACGAAGTGGTACAGTGAAAGCTGCAATGAAAAATGCCGCAAGAAATTTTTTGACATCTTATGGTGTCCAATTTGTCGATTTGAAAACAGGGTTTGTATTTTGATCAGAATTTCAAAAAGATGAGGATCATTTTGAACTGCTATTTGGAAATTGTTTAAGATCAGATATTTGCTTGGAATGTGTGGAAGCACTGAAAGCACGGAACGAATTTGTTAAAAAAGTTCAACTTAAAGAAAGAATAGTAAAGCAATTACTGCGAGAAAAATCAAAACGGTATAGTCGATTTTTTTTTTTGAATTTATGCAATTCTTATTTTGTTATTAGTCCTATGAGTCTTAGATGGGTATATATGTTGTGCTTGATTTCCTGGCGCGAAAAAATTTGGCCGATTTTGGGTGAATGCACGTATCTGATGATGATTATGGTGTCAGTCGATGCATTATAGCACAGGGATAATTTTTATAGGCTGAGAATGTAGGCCAAAAAATAATTTTTGATAAGAAACCAACTGTCCAGACATCGTTGTCATTTATCGCTATTAATTTGAATTATTTCTAAATTGAAAAGACGAAAAAAGTGCAGTTTATAGGTATTATCATTCGGAAAATTGCTTTTGGATATCTGTACGTTGTTTATCACAGTATCGACAGTTGGCTTTACGTGCGCACGAACAGTCCACAAAATCATACACAGAAGTTACAGAATTGAATTATTTTTGGCCATGTAAACACGGAAAGGTGAGATATTCGAGATTTGGTTGGATTGCCTAACAAATTTACGAAACTTTTCGAAGCTGATGCAAAACATTACAGCAAGAATTAGAAAGCGATAGTAATCCCTCAACGTCCGCAGTTTCGCAAAAACTTTCACTGGAATCTGGATCTGGAAAAGCGGTTGACGAGTTTGGTTTGCCAGATGTAAGAAATTTTTCCCGGTTTTTTGCATTTATTACACATTAACATTTTGCTTTCCACTTAATGTTTCCTTTTATATTTAAACAGAGATGAATATGTGAATGAAATTGCAAAGAGTATTAACATGAAGCAAGTTACTGCTTAACAAACTTTTTTTGTTTCAGGATTTTGGCCCAGTGACTTTTTCTAATAACGGTGGTGAATGTTCAGAAATTGCAATTAATGGCACCTGTGACGAGGTATTTTGTTTGAATTTTGTAGAGAATCCCAGTTATAATTCTAATTGTATCGAACAATGATTTAGTTTAGCTTTTGTGTTTCATCTATTAGTTTAAATACAAAAAAAAAAGTTTGTAGTTACAAAAGTGTTATTCTTACTTAACAATTAATTTTTTGATTGGATTTTTAACTTTATTTTTTCATAGACGAATCCATCAACAGCTAATGGTGAATCAACACAAAATTCTTTTGTGGATGAGAAAGTTGGTAATCGAAAAAGGAAAACCTCGTACTGCAAGGATAAGGTAGAATCATTTCCTATCATATAGAATATTTACTATGAATTTGTAATTCGAAATAGCTGAACAGATTGAATTTCTTAATGAAAATATTATGAATGCTGAAAGTTGTGAGATTTTTTCTGGATCATATTGTTTTTTGGTAAAGATATGCATACTACTGTGTACTTTTGGAATGCTATTGTTGGAATTCCTGATTCTGAGGAAATGTGAAGAATTGAGAAATAGGTTTTGGGATTCATTTTATACATTTCGGCATTGGATGAAATTTTTTCTTTCAATCAATCAAACCAATAAGCGGCATTTTTAAAGACTTTAGAAATAAGAGAAAAACTGGATGTGGAGCAAATTATCTGCTTTGTATTCACTTCTGCAGTAATAATTGCATCCTTCTGCAGCAATAATTGCATCATTTTTGCTCATAATTATTCCAGGTCAGTGTCGCGGCAAAATGTACTGATAATTATCAAATTTCTGTGGTGGATGATTTGGAGTCTTCTAAAAAACAAAAAAGTAGGCAACTGAATATTTAATTTAATTAATATAGATATTCTTACGTTTTATACTTCATCTTTCAGTTTTTGACTCTTGAAAACTGAATTATTCTCATTTTATCTGGAGCCTCAAAATGCATGTGTGATTACCAAAATTAATTTTTGTTAGAGCCAAAGGAAAAATCGATGCTAATTTTTTCGCAGTTGATTCTTTAATATAGCTGGCATCTTGTACTTATAAACAATAAAATCAACAAAACTAATTTTTTCAATAGTGTTTGATGACGATGCTTGCTCAACAACACGACAGACAAGGTCCTCATCCGAATCACCACCGGATATTGCCGAAGTGCCGGATATGGTTTCCACTAGCGTCGGAAAAAGAGAATGTGATGAAGATGATGAGATAAAAGTTAAACAGTCGGCTGATTTGAATGACATTTGCAGTGATGTATGCTCTTGATAAATTATGAAATTGATGGAGCGTTTATATGCTGCTGTCCATTAGAAAGGAAAATTGAAAATTTACCAAAAACATAGTTAATATAAAGGATTTATTTGTAATTAAAAGAAAGCGCTAGCTAAAAAAACAAGAGAAGTGATGGTATGATTACCTAAGCGAAATCAATTGATTTTCCACTCACCTTGCGTTGTTAAGATACATTCTTTAACTATTATTAGAATGGCGATTATTCATATTAAGATTTCCTTATTTACATTCTATTAATATTGTCTAGCAAATCTATGGTAATTTTATATTCTATATATTCATTATAAGAGATTCCTCGTAATTTATTTGCGAAATTTTAACGTTCATTGATCGGTTAATGAAAAAAGGAAATAATCATTAGGTGATGTATATTGTGCACGATATTCTCAGTATATGTTTTTTTTGTTATAGAATTTAGTACGAGCTAATTTTGATGAATTTGGTCCATCACAAATGCATTCGGAAAAAGAACAAGGCAAACAGCAAAGTTCGACTGCCAGTAATAGCACGCAAAGATCATCAGCGAACGAAATCCAGTGTAGCAATGAACTTCAGGAAGATTTGGACTGCACTCAGAGTGATGATGATGAAGATGAGGAAGAACAAAGTCCAGTGGTTTTCAATGGAGACTTGCGATGCGAACACGGTTTGCGATCTTGTCTGTTATATAAATAGTTCATCTACATTGTAAAAGCATTGAAGGAAAATCTGGTTCTTGATATCCAAAAGATGGATACAGGTGTTTAATAGAGGAACTGCCGTAAAAAAAAAGTTAAATTTGTTCAAATGTGCGAAGCGAATCATTTTTTCTTACTTATTTTTCTCTTAAAAAGTGTCATGCTTGATGATATGGATGAATTAGATAGCGTTGCAAATAGATATTTGTGAAAAACTGGCATTTGTTCAACGGCTTCAAAAGTCATGCTGTTTGCCTGTATATCTTTTCCAGGACTTTTGGATTATGAATGTTGGATGACAAACGAACGGCGCATTGTTGTTGACGAAAACGAATGGAAAGAGTTAACTGATGGAATTTTTGAATCGGATCATTTATGGTGTGTGAGTGTCGATGAATTTCCATGTTCTATTTGTAAATCAGGTTATTTGGTGAGTGATTGTTTCAGTTGTGAATTGGTGTCGTACTTTTTTAAGCATATTGGTTAGTATTTGGTAGTATATTTAAACTGGTTGTTAAGTCTTTAAAAGGGGATTTAAAGGAATTGATGAAATACTTTTAGGTCAATTAGAGATTTCTGAACACTAAGTCTATAGCAGGCCATGCGTAAACTCATTGCAATAATTATTGAAAATTAGAGAAATTTTTTCAAAGCACTTTTTTTAATTAAAATAGTTTCGAGAGACTGAGAATTCATTTTCTTACCATATTGTAATGGGTCTTTGGAACCAAAGGTCGGCATAGTTAGAGCAAAAATGTTTCCTTCATCTTTGTTTTCAGTACAAAAAAGATGATTGGGAGGAATCTTTACGACGTATGAAGGAAATACGTTTGGCCATTGGTGAATTGATTCGCACGGCTGTGCGAAGAACAATAGCGATGAAATCATCGGCTCCTCAGATTTATGAACGTGTTATTTGTCGAAATTTTTTAAAAAATATGATTTCACGGTTTAAGTAAGTATCCTACAACTCATCTGTTACGGAATTATGAAATATTTTTCTTTTTAGGGAAAAGCACAATACTGTATGATCACATAATTAGAGTAAGTAAAAACTGATTTTCAAAGGTGATTTATGAAATTGTTATTTAGGAGCCGCGTACGAAATCCAACTATCCCAACGATTTGTCAGGACTGTATGCTCTGTTCACAGCACAGAAGACCATGTGTATTAATTGATAATACTGAGGGTTTGGTATGTTTCAAATTTCATCTAAAAAACCGTTGATTAGTGCTGAAAAGTGAAATAAATTCGATCATTAGTTTAGGCAAAAAGAGTGAAGTGTTATTTTTCCTATTTCAAAAAATAATTCCTCATTTAAATTTAATGTTTTTTTTTTCTAAATAGCATATGAATGAGATGGGATGATTCAGCTACGCAAAGCGTAAGTGTCATTCAGAAGTACATGGTGTTTAATTAGCGAACTACAACTTTCATATGGTTTCATGCTATCAATCAACAGGAAGCTGTCATTTATTCATTTCTAGATGATAAAATGTATTTTTTTTTAAATCAGTTAAAACGTTGTTTTTGCAGGCTGTTCCACTTACTCTGGAAGAGTGGCAAAAAATTCTAGCAGCTATGCAAATCAGTGACAAGGATGTTATGCTCATTAGTATTGATAACAAAGGTTTTCGCTTTGAATTCTCTTTTGAAAGCTGACTTGAAAAGTAAATTTAAATATATGGTAAACATCTATTGGCATTTCTGTCATCTCCATAGTAGGACCTCTCAAAAGATCTATTGTGATGTATCTATCAAAATTGTCAATTTTACTATATTCCCCAGGTGTTCCTTACGATCCTTGAAATTACTCATAATATTCATCACTTACTATGCTTTGGATAACTGACAGATTAATTTAAAAAAAAAAAAAAAAAAAGCCACCAGCAGGTTATTTGATGAATTATTCAGTAAGTTATTCAATGAATTACTCAGTTGTACTATATATAAAGAAGGGAACCGATTGTAGTATAAATACAATAGAAATACTTAATCATACTAATAAATGAATAAGTCATGCATTAACTAGGGTTGTAGCAAAAAGATTTTCATTTCAGCGCTTTGATTATCTTCAGTTTTTTTCTGCTTTTACAGCTAATAGAATTTCGATTTATTAAGTTCCCATCAGTGTTGAACCATACTATCATAATTTGGTTCCCAGTTTTCGTAAAAAAAAAAAGAAAGAGGTCAATATTTGAGGTGTTTGTGAAATGTTTTGTGATGAGTGTTTTCGACAACAACAGCTGCAAGTTGAACATCAACGTTTCGTTTACGAAAATGGCGCTGAAATTTATGTGAAACTTGTAAGTCACTTGTTTTTCCTTTCTTTTTTTTGTAATTCTCTTAAAAATTGCTCGTTAATTCTGCAATCTCATGATGAAGAGAACTGGGAAATGCAGGGGTTTTTTTTATTATGTGGTTCAGATTTGCGTAGATCTTTTTATATCTCATTCCTCATGTCTGCATTGTCTAAAAGGAGTGTGAAAAATGATTATTGAAAGTTATTAGTATTTTATTTATGAAAGTATTTTTACAGAAAAGTGATAAAAATGATGAGCCGATAAAGACAGCAAATGGTGATTTGATAACACCATTCAATGCCACTCCGTCGCTGATTCGACCGGAACGGCACGCAACAACAAGGCGTGCAATTGCCAAATGTTCGATGGTCTTCAAAGTAATTTAATATTTTTATATGAAATCTTCACTTTCTCACCTTTTTCCATTCAGTTGTCATATTTGCTGCAGTTTTATCATTTCTTTTCAGGAAAATTACATTTCGTTTTTACTTCTTATTGATCTAATGAAGCAATTATTTTACGCGTGATTTTAGAGCAGTTTGAATACAGAAGATAGTATTTCATTGCTGTTGAGGTTTCGTATTAGAGTTGTTTTCTTACCCCGTCCTGAAGTCTCCTTGCGATTTTCCTTCTGGAGAACAGGAAAACGCTTCTTTTCTTATCATCCTATCATTAAAAATGATATTCTCTTGATGATATTCTCTTTCAGATGACCTCTTTGAATACAATCCATCAGTTAAAAATAAAAATTTATCAAAAAACGGGTCAGCTACCAAACGATCAACTTATTTATATGAAGGAAAGGCTTCTAAATGATTCGGTTTGTTGATTATATTTTAAAATAGAGCATTGATACTGTGATACTGGCATTCATTGATTTTTTTTCTTTTTTTTGTCGTTATCTTGTTCTACGTTCCATTCATGTTTTGCTAATTTTTTATGTTATGTAAGATATTAGAATCTAAGTTTCTTATATTTACATAATATTTTCGTATAATTTGCAGGATACCCTGGAAGAAGCTCGAGTTGATCCACAAGAGCTTATTGAAACACCGTTAACGTTAATTGTGCAACAACCTACCGACATCCCGACAGAACCACGACAGTTGGAACGCGGTTTTGCTGATACCGCTTTGTCTCATAGCTGATAATTCTTAAATAATAAGGTAAAATCAAACTAATCTGTGCATCTGCAACGATATTTGCTTTCTAACATTGATATATCCATGTGATTTTTAAAAAAGTTCAGACTATTGTTTGTCCCATAAATTGTTACTTCATACTTCATAGCCGATAACTATTTCTCTATCCCAGCAAGCTTCACTTAGCTAATCTGTTCTTCCAGAGGAACCATAAAAACTGTTCCAGTTCTTTGATTTTACAAATATGCCAACTATTTTTTTTTGATTATTTGTTATCTAAATTTAAGTTATAGAAATTGATAGCTCGTATTTGATTATTCAAGTTTGTAAATAACGAAGAATCTATTTCTGTACATCTTTCATTCATGTAATTGAGGTCTTTTTTTGTTGAGAACTTCCATCATTTTCATCGTGCTGTAATTATATGCATGCAATTTTAGGCATTGATTTATATAACTTTAATTGTGTGATACCTTACCGTGAAATAGAAGTTTTATCCTTTTTTTAGGATAATATTTTTATTTGAAACATAGCACAAAGTGCTCACAAGTATGATCTGCAGTAAGGAGCGTGATGTGATATACTGTTGTAGAAATTACCGGTTTATCTTTTATTAATTACATATTAGATATGTAATCAGTAATAATCAATCCTGTAGTTTGTGGATTGGAAAGCCAAAGAATTGATTTATATGCAAGCACTAAATTATTTCGTTCAGTTAATTAATTTTCCAGCATTTAAGAATAGCAAACTTGTGAAAACATTTTCATTCATTCAAAGTTATGCCTGCCATGCTCCTAGTTTAATATTACTATTCATCGTGATAACATATGTATTCATGGTGAACAAATCAATTAGAACAACCAGTACAAGTTTTTTTTTTTTTTTTGTTCAAAACTATGTGATAATTTAGCGCATATGTAAATACGATATGTAATTTAATTTTGATTGCAATGAATGTCTTTGTATGTATTATATCTAAGAGTTATCATAGATTTCATATAATTCAAATTTAATAACTGAAAAAATGAAATATAAGATAAATTTTTGATGAGAAAATGCTCACTTTATTGATGTCCAGTTAGGTAGATAGGTAGGAAATGTTTTCTTATGCAACTTCTCAATCGTTATGAAGCTATAAAGCCAATATTTTTATTCTTTTTTGCAATCTTATTTGTAAAAAAGAAAAAAAAAGTCCCTATTCAAACCGGTAATATTTAATTTTAATTATTTATACAATGTAATTATTATATTTGCATTTGATTTTTGTGTTTGATTATTTATTCGATCTTTTATCATTTGAGAATTGTAAATAATTATTTATAGCAGTAAATAAATTGTGATTGATTTGTTTTCACTGATGTGATATATCTTAATGAGTTTATTACTATCTCTAATAAAGCTATTTTCTCATTTTCATTGAACATCTTTCCATCAATACTTGTAAAATTCATATTTCAAAAATACCATTATTTAATTTAATTGTTATTATTATGTTGCATTTTATTTGTATTGAAATATTATTACTTTTGAGTCGTAGGTATTCGGAATTAAGATATCTGTCAATTAAAGACTAAGATATCAAGATTTTTTTTGTTTCATGAAGGAGGATTCAGAGGGAGGTTTGACCATCGCACTTTCGGACCTATGCTAACTTGTGTGGTTATCCTTTGGGATCAGCCAACAGCTTAATTTTTGCGTTTGTGGGAATAGTGTTCGCGCTGACCTTCAAGTTAAGGTCCAGTCGGTTTCGTTAAGTTCGTGGAGGTGAAGGTCATGCGTGTTAGTTCTACATATTATTGATGTAAAATTATGAAAAAACTTAGACTAATGTTGTTTTATAAGGATAATACAAAAAAAGGCCTACTGGTTGGGAAACTTTTATTCGTAAATTCTTTTATCAGCAAATCACTAAGTGAAGTGATTGTTCGATTAAACGTATTAAACTACTGGATCAGCATTCTTCTTTAAATAAATATGATGAGATATAGTTATGAAATAAGTAATTAAGTAAAATATGTGTAACTTCTAAATGGTATGTAAAGAATCATGTATCGACAACATATCCACAAAACGTTTACTGTGATGAAGCGATTTAAATCAACGAAAGAGAACGAGGATGTCACCTATTATGTACCTCCTAAAACATTCCGCCCAGCACATTTTCATCCAATGAAACCATTCAAACATAAACGCGTGGATCCATTTCCACCATTTCCAGTAAGCGTTAATTTTGTTTTCAATGTATTTCATTTATGTTACATAAATTTCACATTCACAAAATGAAATAAGCTGTTAATTGTTTTGATCAATTTTTGTTTCTCAATAATTTTTGTTGCTTTTATAGAATGAAGGTGACTCAAGTGGTATGGGGCCACGTTTGTACGATTATCAGGTAATGAGTGAACTTGTACGTAGTTTACCTAGTGCTTCGGAACGTATTGATTTTGTCAATCCATATGAACGTGAATTTACCGCACGCGAGAAACGTTTCCATCGGTACATAGTTCTTTCATTCTTTCGGTTTCCATGGTGAAATAAGTATTAAACTTAATAATTTACTTCTAATATGTTTGATTTAAAAAATGAACAGAAATTAGTATCAATTTTATGCTGCAATTTTTTTTAAATTAGCGTTATATTACTTTGGTAGATGTTGTATATGAGAGACATTTAGTCATGACATTTAGTTATGTTTTCAGACCATGGCAGGCGCAACTACTGAAAACGCGAAAAGCATGGAGGATACAGCCATTCCCGAACTATTTCGATCCATTAAATTTTTATCAGTATATCACCAAAACAAGATGTATTGAAGGATTAAGCAATTGGTATGATGAGCCTATTCCATTGCTTATGAAAGGTTTTGAGGTAATTTAAAAATTTCATCATCTTGTGTTTTGCAGATATTTTCGTCAGTTGTCCGTATTTTTTTTATCTTTATTTCTTAAATTTTCAGGATCGTTTGAGCGAAATGTTAAAATTGCACCTGCAATCGTCAAATGTTGATAGCGAGCAAGAAAGGACTATGAAAATTTTGAGAAGTTTGCTAGATTTGTTGCTTGAAAATATGATTCAAAGCGGCATGTATGCTTGTTTAGCACATCAGAGGGTTAGTTTTCATTTGTTAAACTGTAGTTGATTCAAAAAGATTCGGTAAAATTTACTTAGATTCCTGAGAAATTTTCATGAAATTCGGCAAAATAAACACTGGAATATTGGTTGTTTAAAATTGTTTTTTCCTTAATTCAAATATTAACACATTTACAATGTAAAAGAATTTATCAACTTATCGTCTCAGATATCTCACGCACCTCGATGCGAATCATTCTGGATTCGCTGTGGATTTGATGTTCTTTATGAAAATGTGGATAAACGTAGACATCCAGGCGATAACAGGTAGAAAAAATAAATTTCGTTGCCATTTGTGAGATTTTTTTCAGTGAAAAGTGATGAGAAATTTTGAGCAGTGCATTAAAATCACAAATTTAAATAAATAGAATTTTGTACAGTGAAATTATAATGAAATACATACAGATTGAAATTTCAAATATTGGAATTTTAAGAGCACAGCTTGGTGAACTTGCTTTCGTAATGAGGGATGCATTTGCAACGCATTTGCGAACGAAACATCCTTTGAAACCTGTAAGTTTTCAATAATTTATTAAATTTAGCAGAGTGAATATACAAAGAAATTTATAGTAGTAGGATAAAATGAACACAATTTTATTAAATGTCCGGAATTTGGATATAAATATATTGCTAATATCATCACTACTCTGTCAATTTTATTGATTAACTACTAATAATTTGTACATTGATTAATTTTGGTATTATTGCATCTTTCAGTTAATGTCACTATGGGATGAGGAAGTTACAAAGCCACTGTTCGATCCGACATTTAATGTTAAAGACGAGTTAATATATTCACCTGCTATGTTTGGGATGTTAGCTGATGCAGATCCATTGTGGCAGTGTCCGGGATATGAGCCGGATTGTGGTAAATTTTTTGGGATATCCATTTTATCGTAATCTTTATAGTTTTTTAATCTCTTATTGTTATTTGATCATTGCGATAAAAGTTTCCATTTGCTGAAAATTTCATTATAAATATTTATTAATGTCTTCATACGGAATTTTTGAGCTATTATTGCTTGCTATAACAGAAAAAATACATAAAGCAGTTTAGATTTAATTTTAAATTTTCAGAAAATTTCAGCATTCCGTTGAACTCTTCAGGTGAAGAATACAAATATGGTCAATTAGCATTTAAAGAATTTAGTGTTTTGGATAATCTTTGTAAAAAATGGAAAGTGAAGGGTGAGGAAGAGAAAATAGTTCGCAATGAATGCCTTCGAGCTTCTGCTGTTGTTTCGCTCTTTTCTTGGCTAAATGCTCAAGCTCATGCGTTGGGTATGTATTTCATTTTGTAGTTTAGCGAAGATTCTTGTGAAAGAAAATTGTTTGCCGTTAATTATTTCTCAGAAGATATTGGTATACCTTAAGTTATTCAAGCTTCACTAGAAGCGAAAGCTTTTTAAAACCGTAGTAAGAAATCCGTATTCACTAGGAATATATTAGTGATAAATAAGTCATCATAAGCGAAATTAGTAATCAAAAAATACTGTTTAAGTTGTGGTGTTTCAGGTTTCACGCAGTACAATGATATTGAATATCCGCTTGTATCACAGTTAGTATTGTCGAATGGAAAACAGTTTTTCTTTGCTATAGCTCAACTGAATACTTTACTTATTAATGTTGATATTGAGGTGCGTTTTTGTGGTTGTTTATTTTAAGCTATTTTGATCGCTTCAGCATAATTATATTTAATATGGAAAGATAGATTGAAATATATTATTATCTAAATCAAATTTTTTTTCTTTTGGCTCATCTCGATCTTTTCTATTGGTGCCAAGAAGTTCCAGCATACTTTTCTTCTTTTCTATTTTTAGGGAATAATAAATAAACGCTCGAATTTATGCTACGTGGAAGGACCTCTAAATTTATATGATCGATATGATTACAATAAAGGTGCATTTGAATTTGGTGAAAAAATTAGTGCTGATATAGAAGTAAGCAATTTTAATCCATATGTGCTCGGTCGATTGATGCAAATGCTTGTGAGGGATATGCCCACAAACAGAGAGATGGTGGGTGATTCGGTGAACATGTCAAGATATATTCCTGTAACATTTGATGGTATTCCATAATAATGTTGTTAATTTGCTGAGATTCAGCTAAATAAAAGAGAGGTCCTGACTAACAGAGAAATCCTCAGGGCTGTTATTGAATGTTCAAGAATTCTGAGCTAAGATTATTTCCTTCATTCATTCATTTCAGCTTCCTAAAGTTTCAGTGTCAATGGTTTTGAATTACACTTTACATAGTTCCAAATAAATAAATTGATTTTTCTCGGGAAAAACAGCGAACAGAAATGGGCTAAGTTTGCGATCTACTGTTTATAGTGAATATAATATAGTATACAGTATGCATAAATCCCAAGGAGTGAAATTAATACATTAATGTATTAAACTATAATAGGCGTAAATTTTACAGATATTACAATATTCCAATGTCTTCTGCAACTTATTAAAATAAATCAGTCCACGCCTTTGCTAATTTTGTCTCTTATATTGCTCTTTATTAGTTTGTATTCTAATCACTATGATATAAATGATGATATATTTATACGTGATCATCAGTACCTTCAAACCAAACTTTGTTTTCGTCACATTTTCTTTGTAACTTCCCCATTGTTTAACATTTCGAAATGGTTTCAAAATAAGATCAGAATTGTTCTTTCATTTCAATTTCTTCTACTGATTTCAATCGCTGTTAAAAAATAACATTTGGATAAGTAAGAGCTGTATATTCTGTCCACGTAAAACTGCACTTGGAAATGCAAATACCAGGTCTTAACTTTGACATTTTCCGAATACTCACTTCAATAAACTTGCATTACTCAATAATCGTACTTCAGTTAAAACTTCTACTAACGCGGCAATAAGGCAGTGGCTTGCATAAAGGAAGCTTCTGTTATTTTCGCCTTAGGGTTTGCTCTTATTTTAATACAGAATGTTGTTTAAATTATGTCAGTGATGGAAGCATTACCATATTTTCATGACGGTAATGTATAGACATAAGAACATAGCGATAGCCTTACCTGCCGCAGTATGCTAAGATTTGACAAATGTTCTTTTGAAAGCACTATTACATCACCAGTGATCATAACCAGAAAACGCCAGTATAGGTTCGTCATTGTTGAATCCAAAAATGAATAATGGAAGGTTTTAATCTTTGATTCAGTAGGCCTAACTGTTGCAGAATATTGAGTAGAAGTACGTTGTTCTGGCCGTTTTACTTTGTTTACAAAAACAAATCATCGGTTATTTTAAATGTAAAAATCATTACAAAACATGGAAAACTTAAGTTATTCTCAATGCACCATGATGATATTACGGCCAGTTGTCTTCACTTCCTAATAAACCATATGTTTTACTTTGTCGCTTGATTGTCATCTTTATCTTCTTTCTGGAAATCGAAACAACTCTGCATTCTAATAATTATTACTTGGGGGATTGCACAGAAATGTCAGGGAAAGATTTACCTTTTCTCTTGCAGCAGCAGCACTGTTGACTGCGTCACGAACTTCCTGTGAATTTGGATCTACGCCAGGCAAATCCGCCAGAAGTTGACGAAGTAATTCAGGATCACTCATCAGTTGACCAAGTTGATCATCCTCGGTCTATAGAAATGACAAAATGTGGTAAAGAGGCCAAATTAATGCAATATTGATTGAACAGGCTTTCGACTCAATGTATTTAAGACAGTTTCTCAAAAAATTGGCAGATAAAACTTGGCACTAAGAAAATTATCCTTCGATAGCTAATGCGAACAAGGTTAGACACTGAGATGGAAAAATGCGATGTTAAAGCAATGTGATCTTAACTAAAGAACTCAAATGGCGTCACTCACAAACCGATTTCATCGCAAGAATTCAGCAATTCCATTTACAATTTCGCTATAATAGCTTCATACAACTTTCATTCCAAAATGGACGACTATCAAAATTTCCAAACTTACAACATGTAAATTTGCAGTTTGTTTAAGATTGCTTTAATAACTTCGCTGGTCCTTCAATCTCGAGACCTAACTTTATGCGAAATCATAGCGCAAAATTAGATTAACACAAAATCTTAGAATCTTCCACCTTTACTTCCATAGTTGACATGTACAATTGCATACACGGTATGATATTTCTAATATAAAGAATCTTTCGAGAAAAAAGGAAATACCATCGCAGCATCTCGTGTAGCAGCTGAATCGTCAATTTCCATCTCTTCAGCAGTTTCACTTTGATCTTGCGGAGTAGTAGCATTTCCCATGGTAGATATTCCAGTTGTTGCTAACTGATCAGACGCGGCCGTATTTAGTGAAGAAGGTGTTCGTAGCGCAGCACAACTGGCAGCATCTGCACCTTCTTGCATCGACATACGCAATGCCCATTCCAACTGCTGTTCTTCAGTCATCGCACCAGGATCCATCGTCATAATGTCATCTTAAAACAGCAAATGTAAATGCAAACAATTTGGAGAGGGTATTTCAAATTTATACCAAAAAATTGAAAGAATTGTTTTTTATTTGTTAATATTTAAAACAAACTACAATTTTCTTCTAACATATTTACTTTAAAAGTACTTACTTGCAGCAGTATTTGTTGGCTGCGATTCAACATCATCTGTTCCACCACCTCTTTGTCGTTGTCGTTGTTCTTCCAATGAAACGCGAAGTGCCTTAAATTATGCAACTTTGCCAAATGAAAAAAAAAAACCTCGAATGCTTTCTTCGCTTCTTTACAAAGCTGTTAAGAGAAATTTTAACAGCATCAAAGTTGCTACCAAAATTAATCTAATAGTCCAACTTCTACATTCATGAAATGATGCAAATTATGACCAATGCCAAGTCAGGATCATCTTCAGGATCAATTCCAAATTCGAATCCGCCTCCACCCGCAGCTACTACCGGCGCAGTAGTGCCATCTTCACCGCGACATATTGGTGAAGACACCAGCGCTTCTGTAAGTGATGAACTTGCCGGCACGACAACCAAATTTGAACCACTTCCCTCTCTAAACAGAATCGAAAGAAAAACGAAAATACAAACTAAAATTTGAAAGAATTACTGTGTTATTTAACTAAAAATCATTATAAAGGTTATGATTTTTAATTCAACAATTTACATACATTTAACAATTAGACTGGCTACCAGCAGCCTGCTCTATCAAATTAATCATTTTGGTGCAATAAACAATGTCTGCAATTATCTCCAAGCATATTTCTCAGAATTTAATGCAAATATTGAAAGTTGAATCATTAGAAAACAAATCTCGTATTAGCACTCACTTTCCATTTAGCGTTTCGATAAACTGCCCCATAACTTCACTATCAGTTGAATCCGCTTCACCAAAACATATAACATCTACTTGAACTTTTTCTTTTTTTAACTTTTTTGCAAGCTTTGTAAGCTGTAACAATCGATTTTTTCAAAGTCAAAATTATTGCCAATTCATTCAACCTTACAAACAGCCATGCAGATATAACACAGAAATAAAACTGCAAATAATGCTTTTGAAAAAAGGAAAAGAAAATGACAGCACAGACAAAAATAAACCTCAGCAGAATTCAAATGATCAATTGGACTACCAACAAAGACGACAATGCGCATTTTATGGTTTCTATTTTGACGATGCTTTAACGCCAAATGTGCCACCTTGATCGCATTGATAAAGTTTGATACACCCTACAAATTAAAAAAATTTTGCATGGAATTTAATTTTTGGGAAATAAAATTCATTAATATATATTATTAATCGAAGGATATATATACAGGAATTCGTAAATCGTTTACTTTCATGTAGCCCATTAAAAAAGTGCAAAATAACAAGACTAGTTCATGACGATTTGATATATGTTATTTTCCCTGCCTTCAATTACAAGTACCTTCTTCAAACATTGTGCGCTTTATAGGAAAAGAAAAAGCCTTCGCAAATCAATTTTTTGTATAGAATTAAAGCAGTTTAATGGATAATATAATGAAAAGTTTTCAGGAAACCGATAGCAAAGCCATCTTCGTAACGGAAGATATTTTTGCAGTAATTCTGTGTGATATTAATAATTTTAATGTCACAGATAATCGCAACGACACGGTCACTAACTTTTGGTTCCACTTGATGAAGTTTCATAAACAGTTTCCCGTTTTCCTGCGTCAACGTTGTCAGCACTTCCACGGTACTGCAATTACGCAATTCTCACATTTATTCATTAACCATTCATGGATGGATTAAAGTAAGAATTAAATGGTTGACTTTTTTCCGAAACATAATCCTATTAGACGAAAATACAATGCTGCAAAATGATTTAAATCTAATCTTATTTAGTATTTTAGCATCAGTCTGAGCACGGCAATCAGCAAAGCAACTAATAAAGCGCGGTAGAAATTATGAAGCCAAATCAAATACCTCACTGATATGCTTTTATACAACTATCACTACAGCCTGTGATATCATAAAAAGAAAATTTACTTCCTAACTAACGACAGTTTAGAAAATAATACCTTACCAATCAATCGATGATATTCTGATGACTTCTCAATTGAAATTAACTATCACAGCAAGTATCACCTATTCCTTACCAGTACTATTTTAAATCTACGACAAACCTATAAAGTACTAAAGACATACTCAGCCATAGCAATTAATCCAACAGCGTTCTCCGGATTCGCACGAAGCTTACATTGCAATACCAGATTCACAGCATCTTGTTGACACTGCAAACGAGTTGGTGCAAAATCACCGTTTCGCATCCATTCGGAATTGTCAACACTGAAACTTCATCTATAACATATATGTACAAACATCATACAGTATTTATTTCCTATCATGCAAAGCAAAAGTCACAGTTACATTAACCATGCGGAAAATATCATTTCTTCCATATAAGAAAAAATAACTCAGTAGTATCAGTATGTGATGACCATCAGAATTTAGAAACAGACATGTATATCTAATGTCAACTCTCCTTCGATATTCAAATATGCTACGATATATATTCTAAGATAACGGAGAATATACTTCTCATTCTCATTCAATGTAAACTAAAATGTTAAAAAAAAAAACCTCAATTACAAATTAATAAGTAACATAAGGCACAAAAGTATAAAGACCAAGAAAAGAAATAATGCAAAGAAAAGCCTTTAACTTACCAAATCATTGTACTCTCCTGAACCATTCTGTAGCACTATTATGATATCTTCAACAATCAATACCAATCAATTAACTTAAATGATCAATGATAAGTTTTTTAAATAAGTTATTCGATTTACTCATTTAAAAATTTCTCGCGCAGTAAAAAAAAAATTACTGACTAAAATTCTTTTCTTCCCTATATCACTATTAAGGAATTTTAATTATTCTTTCTTGTTTTAACATTTTAAGATCAAATTATCCATTCTTTAATCATTTATAGCTTTTAGAAAATGATCAAATGTATTTTTTTAAGTTAATTAATTACATTGTAATAAACTTCATACAAAAGAAGTGAGATGAAAGTGATGAAAGTATATATTACATGTTATGCATTTATTATTTACATGTAAACTAAAATCATGCATTACGTCTCTGTTTACACAGAACAATATAGCTTATAATATTTGGAAATATACAATCGATCTATGTTAGTAACTGTACACGTAATTTTGTAGTCCTAATTCATGCAATTATGGTACTTTCACTAAAACGTGAACTTTAACCAATAACCTATCCCTCTACGCCATCAAGAAAGACTGTCACAATCATATTACGATAAATGAATAAGTTAGGCTGGACAACGTTTCATAGTGAGTTTTCACTAATGGCTGCAAGCCATGATGTATCGGGACAATGTGGATTTGGTCGTTGAGGTGGGAAAGGTTCGCTTTCAGTTGGATTACTGCGAGCATATCGGGGGATGGTTGGGTAAAATGGCTTGTTGACCTTTGTGTTGCGTGACCTGGATGGATTGAGGAAATTTTTAGGATGCATTACATGACTGAATTCTGATTACTGATATTTGTGAAAATTGTTAGGCTTAATAATATTTAATGTGGTTACATTGGTATAGCCATTATTATTTTATCGTTTGATTGATTTATTTATTATTAAATATTAAAAAAATGTGAAATAAGACCATATTAAAGTTTTAAAATAAGGTCATGCTATGAGATTCTAGCTAGAATATGGTGTAATTTAGCAACTGTTTTTATTAAAAATGTGAAATAAGATCATTTTATGAAATTTTAGCTGAAATATGGTGTAATTTAGCAGTTGTTAGCTATGATTGATTGTATTCATTATTCTGTAGGAGCAAGATTAATTCCGGAAACTTTATCTTTACAATTCGATGAAGAGAGCTTGAATTTGCATGAAAACTTTAATTTGCATATATTAAAGGAATTTGGAATAAAAAAAAACATTTAAAGAATTCAATCAGCATAAAATGTTAATGACAGTTATTTCGAAATTTAACTAAATGAAAACTTTGAATATTTTGATATTACAGAAGAAATGCTAAATTATTTTATTGCAGTGTTGTAAGGGGAAAAGTATATGTTTTGCTGCAACACAAGCAGCACAAGAATTCTGGATTTGAGGTTATCGTCATGGGTTAGTTTCAGTTTTTTTTTTACTCTTTGCTTATTAATTTTTATATTCATTACTAGACATAACGGTGATTATCCAACGTCCCACAGTAGTCCTTATAAGCAGAATTCCCAGTTTTCTTTATCATCGATTGATTCATTGATTAGAAGCCTGCAGTATTATGCAGTACTTCAGTGCTTCTATTTAACGCAAATGTGCTATTCTTATGCGCGTAATTTACCAATGTGAAAAAAAAAAACAAATAATGCATAAGGATATTTATACTTAGGTACTTAGCTTATATTTGAATATGTGTAGGAAATATGTTTCATTTCACG
Organism: Mansonella perstans; assembly: GCA_037074765.1. Taxonomy (NCBI): domain Eukaryota; kingdom Metazoa; phylum Nematoda; class Chromadorea; order Rhabditida; family Onchocercidae; genus Mansonella; species Mansonella perstans. Next base: position 58,886 of record JBAMDO010000166.1, read on the forward strand.
GCTCTTAAAATATTCTGTCATGGATCTTTTTACGTCTCTTACTTTTGTTTTGGATAATTCCATTCTCATTCAATTATTTATTCCTTTCACATATTGATGCATTATGAAAGTCCAAGTTTTTTTATAAAAAAATTATGAATTTTGAAGATGAAAGAATGATTTTTCTTCAGTAGATGTTCCGCGAAATTTTCGTTTACTGGAAGAGCTTGAAGATGGACAAAAAGGCAAAGGTGACGGCAATATATCGTGGGGACTCGAAGATGATGATGATATGACATTGACACGTTGGACGGGAATGATTATTGGCCCTCCAAGAGTTGGCTTTTCTTCCTTTTTAAATATATACTCATGTAGCATTTTTATCAGAAAAAACTTTAATAATTGTTGTTTCTTACTTTGACTGCTGATAGTTGCTTCAAATATAAAACGATTCAAACGGAGCCATGAAATATTGCATATGAAAGATTAGTTTGGGTTTTTTTTCATTCAATGCAATACTTTTATTGAAGACGCTGAGTCGGTAGGATCGTATTTGAGAATTTGTCGAAAGAGCTAATGACAGTGATTTATTGGGTGGGTCTAAGTAATCTATGCAACGCTTCGTTAATTTACTAATTGGTTAAACTGTAGCTTTGCTGCAATTCAGACTCCATTCGAATCCAGAATATATAATTTGCGCATAGAATGTGGTCAAAACTATCCAAAAGAAGCACCAGCTGTACGATTTACGACAAAAATCAACTTGAATGGCGTAAATCAATCTAATGGCATGGTAATTAGTTAACTTTTGCGGAGTTATTAGATTTTATATAGTTATCACGCAAAGAGAGCTTAAGCTGCCGAGGAAATTTTCTTTTCCAGATATTGGGCTGAGATAAGATTATATCGTCTGGAATCTCTTTTGTTAACTCGGTTTGGAAATGGCGCTTCTCCCTGAATTTCTTGCTAGCATATTCTCTCCTGATAGCAGCGTTACTTTTTTTTCATTAAAGCAGTGTCGACGAGAATGATTTCAGAAATATTGCAGGCAAATTATTTAATTTAAAAATACTTAATCACAGGTGGATAGGCGATGTGTTCCGGTTCTTCGTCAGTGGAATAGCACATTTTATATCAAAACCATCCTTGAAGATATACGAAAGACAATGATGACTGCAAAGGAGAATATGAAGTTACCGCAGCCTCCGGAGGGTGCTACATATTAGGATTTCATTTTTTCGTATTTTCTAAAATTTCCGGAATTCAGAATGCATCTTTTCGTATTTTTTTTTTTTTTTTTGTTAATATTTAATAGTGAATTAAATTTAACGTGTGATTAATTTTTGTTTTTTTTTTTTGCTTGGGAAAAATTGATTTTTACATCGACAATGAAGTGTTGTTTATCAAAACTATTAATAACATCATTTTTTGATTTATATGTTATTGTTTTTGATTTACAATTTTATATGAATATGAGTGATGTTTTTATATTCCAACCAATCTCTGTGTTGAATTTCTATTCGCTTCAAATTAACCTATTGCACTTAGTATCTCTACTACTTCATTTTGATTGAAAAAGTTTCAGATATATTTTTCGAATGTTGTCATTAGCGATGCATGATAGGTCTGTGAATGAACGAAGTTTGCGTATGTATGTGTATTTTGGATGGTCGAGATTAGATAAAGTTTTATGTATTTCTTGTCTTTGTCAGGCTTCTAAAGTACTGCTATCTTTCACTCTTATGAACATCTTTTCTCTAAATTTTAATCATTTCAATAAAACATCGTTGTTTGTGTTTTCATTTCTACAATATGTTGCGGTATTTCATGGGCACTAAATTTAGATGACGTATTTCACATTTTATAGTGATAAATAATATTGTATTGCAGATTAACTTTCTTGTATGGTATTTTCATCTTTGTTACTAATAGAGAATTGATATGTTTTCGGAATATCGGAACAATTGAATGTATCAAAACAAGGAGCTTATGAGATTTTCGTTTTTTTTTTTTTTTTTTTTTTTTTTTTTTTTTTTTTTTTTTTTGTGAAATTCTCAAAAAAGCGTTAATTTTGATGTTTTATGAAGAAAACAATAGCGATAAGATGTTTCTATAAGGAATATTAAGCAGAAGTTTTGTCGTATGATTCGGGATTTCGATTATTTGTTCTTGCTCAATTTTGAGAAAAATTATGCGAACAGATAAATGATGACGGCTTGTAAAATTGCATCAGTTGGTGTATTGATTTACTGCAAATGTGAATATTTGTTTCATTGTCATGATTTTTTTCTTATACTTAAGTTTTCCACTTTTAATTTGATTTTTAAATTTTATTTTAATAAAGAATAGCTATGAATGAATGTTGCTGTTGTTTGTTTTTTCCGTGGTGACATTGCTACTACAGTTAACACTGTACTTGATTAAGTTCTAAATGCACAAATATTTTATGTCCACCATACCCACTTTTGATAATTCTATTCTTCATTTTTAGTTATCTTTACGTTATATCTATGCAATGTTCACTTTGAATGAAAAAAAAAAAAAAAAAAAAAAGAATCTCTGGAATGTATTTTGTTAAACGCTGTGTTCTTTTCACGCTTTGATATCATTTAGTGCCGGATTTCTTTAGTACTTTTTTTTAATTAATCAAAAAATACAAATGCTTTCTTTAAGTCAAAAATTGAATTATCAGTATTACTTCATAGGTGCCTTTTTTTTCCTCTAAGAATGGGGCATTTTTAAAATAAAATTCTATATTAGATTTCTCTTAAATAGGATGCAATCTGTCAAGTGTTATTGCATATTTTATTATATTGTCTTGTATACTTTAGATTTGTAGAAGATTCTGTGATAGAGAAAGCTATAATGAGATATTTAATGCAGCAGTTATAGTAATTCAGAAAACTAGTCGACAGTACTTATTTTCCTGATTTGAATTAAATATGATTAGAGGAAAAGAATCGATAAATATTTGTGACGTATTGTGCAATTTTTAAAGTTCGAAATATGCTTGGTATTTTATGTCGCTTCGAAATCAACACAATTTCTATTTGGATTGTAATCCATTATCAATTTACAGGATTTCCTTTTGTTGTATATAATAATTAGCGATAGTATTATGATATGATGTCAAAATTTGATACCGTAACACATAATGGTAAGTTACTTGTTTAATTCTTCATTATGATACTGATGTATTTTTATCAATTTAACACAGTTTCAACTATAATTATTGGAAATTTCGGAACTGTTTTCATCAGCTACTCAGATTATGATATTTCTTCATGAAAAGAAAAGAAAAGCTTGAGAGCTTAAAAACTTAATTGTTAATTAAGCTTTATTTGTTCAGTATCAACATTTATAAAATTTTGTAAAATTTCAGAATTGCTTGTGGCAATTCAGCGCTATCTCGCTCAAGGTCCCTGTCAGGAAGCAGCCAGAACGTTAAAGGACGAAATAGAAAAAAACCAGGTTTTCAATTGTTTTCACTATTGCATAATTAATGTACTTGATAATCTTAACGAAAATGTTTGATATTCTTTTCTGTCAAAATGGTTGAAGCTCGTAGCATTTATTATAATCAAAATATGTGTCTATTCAAATATGCAAGTTGAAGTTCCCATTTCTTACTATAGACTTTACATTCGATATCATGGAAAGTAATCAGGTAGTTATTGCTTACTATCCATTATAGTCTAATGTATCGAACTTGTAAAAATAGTTGTTGAAGAAACAAAATCATGCTGAAGAACTTATTCTATGAAAAGCAATATCAGCGTAACTTTCTGGAACACGTTTTTTTTTTTGGAGGGTCTTTTCACCATTCCTCTATCTTTTTCTTACTTTCTCTGTTCTTTCTCTATTAAGAGCAGTACATTGAAGGTCAGAGCATTTTTTGTTTTTTCTTTTTTCATGAAATACAAGAATTTTTACTGAACAACTTTTTTCATTTTTTTCTTTTGTTTTTGTTTCACTGATTCATGTTGCTACATTTCAGTTACTGCCTGTGCGGTATGATTATAAAGGCGAAGCTCACCAGCGTTCTTTTGAAGATTTTGTGAGTTTATTTATGAAACATCAAAGTTTGTTCTGATTTTTTATTTAATTCATTTGGGATAATTTGATATGTCGATAACGATGAATTCAGAACAAATTGTTGTAGTACTTTAATTGTATGATAGAATGAATTTAAATCATATAATTATTTTAAATTATTTTTTCTTTGATTTCTTGCGTTCTTAGTAATCGCTTTGCTAGAATTAACCATATTTTTTTCTCAAGGAAAGATCTGTTATACCGTTAAATGTTTCACTGGTTTCCTTAATCGAACGTCTTGGTTCTCTAATTGCTGTCGCTGTTCCGATTCCTTTACGAAATCTACCTCTAAGAATATACATGAATAAATCACACGCTTTAGACCGGAAACCAGGTTTTCCTTTTTCCTATTTATTTCTATTATGTAACGATTACATGTTAACTGGTAGTTCTATTGATTGATGCTAACAACCAGTTTCTTTCATGCTTTAGAGGATTTGATAAAGAAGCCAACACTACGGGTAGTCTTAGGACGTTCGAATATCAGTGTATTGAAAAAATTGAATCCAATACGATCGCGGACTGCACGTGAATTGGGTAGAACAGTAATACCGAAATATCTTTTGCATAAAGTATGTAACACTTTCTCCAATTTATTGTTTGAAATTTTCTCAAACTTCAAATCTTAATCATTAAATATCTTTTAAATCTCGATGAAGGATGCTTTTAAACACTATAGAGAAATATACCTTTATGTTATTTGAAAGAATGTGAGAGTTTTTTTCCGATGGATGTTCACTGTTTGTTTGTTCAAAGATAATGTTATTTGAAATGTCAAGCTTGACTTCGTAATTTTTTTAATATACATTTGTTACCCGGATTTCTGCAATTACAGATAGAATTCCATGCACAACTTTTATGTACAATTAAATAAGTTAGCTAGTGAGGTAATTATCGAGATATAAAAGAATTTATGTGGGCAACTAATATGATGATAGAAGATGTTGAGAAATAGTCGTTAAATGGAAAAAATCGTATAGGTATTACGAAATTTTTTTCAGAGTTCAATGAATAATTTTGAGTTACATTATCGCATTCTTGGTCATCTGTCATCGGTTTTTTGTGTTGCATTCGATAAATCGGGCTCTTATGTCATTACGGTCATTTTTTTAATTTTTGATTTGTTTGCTTTATTATTAAATTCATTTATATGATATTCGACTGAAGTTAAATTTGTCAAGTACTGGATTTTGAAGTTAATTGCTGTAAATCATTTTTATGTATCTCGAAATCGGAATATGCTGAAGGACAGTAGAAGAATCATCTGTAGTTGGTCTACTAAAGCATAAAAGGCCGTTACATATGATGTTTTTCGTTAATGTTACAATGGATTAAAAGAATTTTTTTTTTTAGCTCTAAAGGTTTAGCAAAAAAAGCATGAATTATGTTAATACTGAAAAATTAGTGTGATGATCGAAAGATCGATTCAACTGTCGCCAAAAATTTAGTTGTTTTCATGGCCACATCATTTTTTTTTTCAGGGTGCTGATGACAATCTAGTCAAGGTATGGAATATACAAACAGGTTTATTGCGTTTCACGTTGCGAGGGCATTCAGCGGAAATTTCAGATATGTCAGTCTCAGATGATAACACTTTGTTAGGTACTGGTTCCGTGGATAAAACAATTAGGTAATTTGTATTTAATTATATTACTGTATTTAATTTGCATACTATTTTGTCATCTAACATTCTTCAATAATATAAGAGCAGTAATGTGATAATAACAATGTTGTTATGGTAACGGTTATATAAACATAATGTCGATTGTTGTGGTAATAATAATGATGATAAAAATAATAAGTATTATTATTATTTCTAATAATAATAGGGATAACAGTAAATAATAATATTATTTATCATTAATAGTTATTAAACAATAATAGCGAATAGTACTAGCGATTGAGAGTAATAATAGTGGTAAACGATAATCAATAATAGTGATAATAATCTTGGTATGAAAAACACTAACAATAATAATAATGAGTGATAATGAAACAATAACAGTTCTTCTTAGCAGCATGTATGTTAGGTGAACCATTTAATTTCAGTCAAGCTTTTATGCATAATTGCTACTCCTTTTCTTCATTTAGTTTAGTTAGTCTAGGAACTAAATCTTTAAATTCTTTACCAAGTTTTGGTAAAGAATTTAAAGAATTTGTCAAGTTAGTGACACCGTCACCTTTTGTTTTCATTGCTATGCTATCTTTCTATGTTTTTTATTCCTTTGACTAATGGGAATCAATAGATGATAATCCATTGCAGCAGAACTTGATAAATTTAGAAAACACTTTTGGTAAGAAATACAAGAAAATATACTTAGCAGTAATGCAATTAATGGCTTGAAAAATGTTCTCCAGAAAATGTTTTCATGAGTGGGAATGGTATAAAATCAATAAACTGCAACAAAGACCTTGAAAAGATGAAGATAGTAATCGAAACATATGAATTCTAGAAAAAATTTAAGAATTGGGAATATTGTTGAAAATTTTAAGCATTCGATCTGCATTTCTCGGCTGAGATTATTTTATGTGCTTGTCAATTATTATTTCCTTTATTCTCTTTAAAACTAATTACATTAATTATTGGTGTGATTACTTGCACTCTCGAATATTTACACAGTCTTTTGGAATCGAAGGCTTCCTCTTTTACAGTGTAAGAATCCGTGAGATATTTTTTACAGAAACGAATAGAGCAGCAAACAAATGTAAATATACTATTGATATTAATTAAGAGTATTAATCTTTTTCTTACATCGTCTATTAGATTTCCGGACTCCAGTTTTTAATAATTCATTGTTTAAATTCCACTATAAGATCTAGTTGTTGATGCTTCCTGTTTGATCCAGAGTACATCAGTGTTGTTGCTGATTAAATTTTAAAAAATTTCAGAGTTTGGTGCTTACAAACAGCTGCACCGTTGGCTTTTTTTCGCAGTCATTCGGCGATGGTTACGTTGATTGCTTTTCTTCCATTTGTCGATGGTACCACACGTTATTTGGTTTCGGCTGGTGGTGACTGTCTTGTGAATTTTTATCGCTACAGCTCTTTGGATCATGAATTTGAGTATGTTTGTTACAGCTAATTAATTCTACCAGAGAACAGAAATTTATAAACTGTTTATAATGATAACTAATAGAAGAAGTTCCTGAAATGTTTTTTTCTTTCTTGTTAGGATTCAAAATTCGTTCTTTGCATTTTCAGAGAAATACCGACACGTTTTTATGAACGTACATCATCAGGTGCTCGTATTGTAAGTTCATGTCATAGCCCTGGCGGTTGTTTGGTGGTTTTCGGTGACACACATCACAGTCTCAGGATTTACAAAGTCACTCGTGACAGTATTATTAAAACTAGCGATATTGAGGCACATACGGTACATTAATTTCTTTTTTCTACATTCGAGATTTTACTTGACTTTTCTACGGTATGGAAAGGTAATGTTATTTCATATTTTACTTAGATTACGAATTCCTGAAAATTGCTGTCAGAGTTTGAATTTATATTGAAATATTTTTGAATAAAGAACATTTAGAACTGAAATTTTCAAAGATTTAAATATTACGTCTTTCTTTCTTATGGTTTTTCTTAGCCGTGAAATACATTGGCAGCTATTTTTCAGGATCGCGTTGATAGTTTAGTATGGGCTCATAGAGGTTTACGTTTTGCAAGTGGTAGTCGGGATGGTGTGGCTAAAATATGGAAATTTGAATTTAACGATTGGATTCCATTGGTCTTGCATCTTAAACTGAGGTTCTTAATATATTCCTACCCTTAAAACAGAAAATCATGTAAATTGGTGGCTAATCATTTTTTGAGTTGTTCGCCCAAGTTTTCGATTAGACAAAAAGAAAAGTGTTGGTTTTTAACCGTTTTTTTTTCTTTTTTTTTAAATATTGTGAGGTTAACTTAGATTTTATGCGATGGAGGTGAAATTTCAGAGAAAAGTGCTTTAAAATCGATGACTAGTACATGACATTCCAATCCCACACTTTTTTTCTACTTCTTGAAAAAAAATTTGCTTTTCGTTGTCAGTAATTTTTTTCTATTTTTGTCGTTTAATAAAATTATTAAAAAAATATTTCAGGGATGAAAAGAGTTCTAATTCCCGTAATACATACAAAGTAACAATGTTATGTTGGTCCCTTAGAGACGATTTTATTGTTACTGCTGGCTCTGACTTTGTTTTACGGGTATGGTCTTCAATATCCGGCAGCGAATTACGTCATTTGATAGGGCACAAGGAGGATGCCTATGTGCTGCATTCTCATCCGATATTTGAAGATTATATTTTGAGCGGTGGTCATGATGGCTTTCTGATGGTACGATTTATTTCAGTTAATGTTCATTTAAGAAATTGTAAAATCTCAATATTGCATATCGGTTCGCTTAATACTTGGCAGCGAATTACGTCAGAACGATTTGTAAAGGTAGTTTATAAAAAAATTGAGAGAATTTCTAAAAATTTGAAGTTTGGATTGTATAGGTTTGGAATGTTTATACGGGCACTTTGGTTAAACGACATCAGAATCTCATCGAAGGATCTGGATATGGAGCTGTTTTCGATTTCGCAATTTCACCCGATGGTACATTGGTTGCAACTGTCGATTCGCATGGACATCTTTCCATTCTCGGTGTTGGAACAAATCAAATGGCTAAAACCACTCCAAAAGAGCAATTTTTCCATACCGATTACATGTAAGTTTTTTTTTTTGGAAAGTCTAGAAAGCAAGTTTTAAGTTTATATATCACATGTAAAGTTTTCGGCAGGGAGTGCGGTTTCATTTCTTAAATGATACTAACTAAATCAACGCTCGATATGAAACCTGAAAGTTCGATTTGATAATAGCGAGATGTGATTTGTATGATATAATGAGTTCTTTTTTCTGACAACAAGTAATATCAAATAGAAATTTTTTTAAATTAAATAAATTAAGGCCTCTTATATTGGACGATAATAATTATTTCGTGGATGAAGAAACGGAAATCGCACCTCATCTTATGGGCCCACCAAGAATGGTTGATGCAGATGGCGTAGATTATGATGATAATATACAGGCTATGGTACCTGGACGTGATCTGTTGTTACGAGTAATACTTCATTTTTGCGTATTTTGTAGTAAGCGAAATTTTGCATGAGATTCAAGTAACTGAATAGTTAGTTGACTTCGTCCATTTTTTCCTTTCGTTCCATCTTTGTGATAGTTTCATTTTTATCTTTGTTTAATTAGTTATTAGTAGTTTTTCATTGTTCTTTTCACACATGAATAAGTCAGTCAACCATTCAATTTTCTTATAAAATGCATTAGATGATTTGTCAATTAACTCGCTTTTATGTCTTAGGATGATAGCTTAATTCCACAAAACCCACCGTGGCTATCACGGCAAATGATTTGCACATTGCCGAAATCAACAGTTGAAATAAAAAACATGTATCTGACTGAATTAAGAGAACAGGAAGAGGATATATTGTTACATGAAATGAACCGGACGCGACCACGTGCTTTAGTCACTGAACGAGTAACTTTTTTATACTTTTTTGTTGCCTGGGCGTATTTTTATCATTTCTTGCTTTTTTTTTTTTTATTCTACAGATCAAAAAAGGAAACATTGAGATATTCTGCTTACGTAGATTCATAATGAAGTTTTGTTTTAGAAAATTAATGTAACAAATGCAGTTTCTCGACGGAAGCGAGCGGGTAAGTTTTAAGATTTTTTTCGATCTGATAAAATTGTTTTAATTCAATATATCAATTATATTTCAAATAAAAGAAAGAAATGGCTATACTTTCCGGTATTGCCTACAAAAGAATTGAATTCCGAGAGTTGTTCAGTGTAGAGAAACATGCAACTCAAAAGAAGAGACCATGGCAGGACTTGTGTACTATTTTTTGGTACTGTACCTGTTGCTACAGTATTATTTACGCAAATAAAGAAACAGGAATTTGCAGGGGTTCGTTGGTCAGAATGTTTTCCACAACGACAGCGAAGACTTCGAAATCAGCAACTAGCAGATGAAACTGAAATTGATGATGATGATGTAACGGAAATATCTACAGCTGATTCATCATTTATCTCTACTTCGGCAACCGATGACGAAATTTCAAGCGAAGATTCTACGAGTTCTGATGATTCCAGTGATAGTGACTACGTTATTAGTACGCGGAGAAGTACTGTAAGTCTTATAGAATATCATCAGTGTGAAGACTAATATGAATTTAAATCGTTTGTCAAATGTATGATCCATTGGTGAAAAAACACGCAAAAGGAGGAGAGCATGAAAGTGGTCTTTGAACTCATGTAGCATGAAATTCAATATTCTCAATGTCGGAAGAGAATTATCTGCAAGTAAATGATTAACTTGTGAAATATTATCGTCTTTTATTTTATGCAACTGCAAGTGAATCTTTTTTTCATACATGTTCTTTATGAGTTATATTGCATCCTAGTTAACAGAATAACAGTCCCTAAAGGGAATAACGTTTTACAGTTTGAATTAAATAAAATCAGGTCCAAGGTTATGGTTAATCATTTTTCGCTTTTTCTTTTGCAGAATCAACGCCGACGAAGAGTTGAGGTGGAGCAGGACGATAGTATTACTACTTCAGATACTACTGTACCCATAAGAATTTCAACCCGACGAAGACGTCGACGGGTCATATTATCAGGTTTATCTTTTATCCACATCGTTGATGATTTTGTTTGTAGTTATATTACTAAAAACTGAATAATTCAATGCCTAGATGATTGCTATTTCGTTTTTTCTTTTTCTTTTGATTGTATAGGCTTGATTTCAGATGAAGCTGAAGATGGTGATAATTCAATTGATAAAAAGTATGAACCATCCTCTTCAGTTTCACAATCGAATTGCATAGATGCTGAACCGGGACCATCAAATGTCAAATCATCACTGTCTACAGCTTTACATTCTTCGGTTGAAAGTATGTCGGGGAATTCCACTCCACATTCACCTTCTGAACAAGATGCATCGCTTGCCTCTTCAGAAAATTATGATGCTGATGCAGATTTCCCACGATGGATGCGTCTGACACAGCCACTTCGCTTTCCATATATTGCACAAATCGGCGATGAGGTGGTTTACTTCAGACAAGGTTGGTTTACATATCAGCTGAATGAATGAACGAAGTTTTATGAGTTTGTTAAATTATTTCAAAATGAGAATGAGCGACTCTAACGTCCACATAGAAAGAAAAACCTGCATTCACCGCTAAATTCTTTTTTGCCATTTCATAATCATCCGCTTGACTTTTCATTTTGCATTCATGCTTGCTGCATGATCAGCCTAGTTCTTCCCGTCAATTTTTTTGATGGAATTTTTATCTTAATCGCAAACCTGCGTTTATATGACATATTGCTGACTTTTAATTAATATCTTGCAATCCATATGTTTAGTTGGTGTTAACCAAGAGCTACTGAAATTTGAATCCACCGAGAATCTGTGTTTTGATATATAACATAGCAAAACATCTGTTCTTAGCATTAAACAGAGAAAAGCATTAGCTTTCAAGGGTAGTTCTATACAATACTAATTGTCTCTCTTATTTAAGTTAGAAATATAAGTTATTGTAAATCTTTCAGGACACGAATTTTACTTGCATGCAGTAGAAACAAGAGGTTTGTATCACGTTACTCACAGGCTTAAACCGTTGGCTCAACTAAATGCCGAAGAATTTTGCATCGTTGAGGAGGTTAGATATTTTTCTTTATGGACTCAAATCCAGATTTTGTGCAGTTTTCATGTACTTGAGACTTTTTTATTTTATATAGTGATTCATATTATTTGGAGTTGCCTGTCAGATATCGATAGTGACAGTCATATGGTTCAATAATGGCTACATATTTTTTTGAGTTACGTTTCTTACTAATACAGAATAATACAGAATTGTGGTATATTTCAGATTAGTTATGTTAGAAAACCATATAGGCTAACAGCAGTGAAGCTTGCACAGACAAATGCGACCGGTGTACGGACTGGACTTATATTCTCAGTGAAGTAAGTAAAATTCGTTTTATTTTTTATTTGAAGCAACGTCTAACAATGAATGGAAATATTTTTGTTTCGAATTTCACATTGTTAATGTAAGTGTGGTGATGAAAATGCATTGTTTTTGTAATAGACGGGAAGCAATAGTTCAAAATGCGAATATGAAAAACCAAAACTCGCATAAAACATTTTAGTCTATTTAACTGATTAAAAATTTACTGAAGTTTGAGCCTTCTTTTTGTTGGGATAAATTTGATTTTTTAAACACCTTATTATAGATTTCATGATATGGAAAACGTTCCGGACTTCATTATATTACGACATCTTTATGATGAATCAGTGTCACGTCGTTATCAACCAGGAACACGAATCGAAATTATTTTGGATAATCATTGGTGGACAGGTACCATTGATAAGAAAGAAGTACATGATGAAGAAAATTATCCAAGGTTTGTCATCTGATGATTCGTTTTCAAAAACATATTTTTTTAAAAAGGTTTGGTAGTACATTATGATAAAATTGGTTTAAAAAACTTGTAAAAACTACAAATTGTTCCAGATCGAATTGGTATTGTCTTACAGTCAGATGGGATACTGGGGAAGACGAAAAAATGAGTCCGTGGGATGTACAACCTCAACAACCAAATCGGCGTTCAGGTACAATTTCGAACTTCCTAATTTGTTGAAATGAATTGAATTGTTTCTGAGAAGCTTAGTACCATACATAGCAAAGAACCATGAGTGAACATGATCAATTTCGTTAAATGAATTGGAATGTCAGTTGTTCTTAATCGGCGAACAAACAATAAAAAAGCAGAAATTATCGTAATTATTTATTTATCATCTTCCATTACTTTTATTATTATTATTATTAGGATCTTATTTTAAATTGATTTGAAGGCATTGCAAGTGAAGAAGACCAAATACTGTTTTCCCAATATCCAGTCAATGAAAGAGATTGGATGGGTGCAGTGGAGGGTATCAGTGCATGTTCGGAACGTTTTGTTGATGCCGTCAGAAGTATAGAAGATGATCCTCACATAAAACCGTTCGCAGCACCTGTCAATTTGATTGCATATCCGGATTATGTGTGGGATGTGGATTATCCGATTGATTTGAGTACGATTGTTGAACGGGTGAAAAATCGATTTTACAGGTTCACTGATTACTTATCAACATCGGGCATTTGAGATTTAGGATCCGAAAACTTGGCAGTTCTTAATTTAATCTTAATTAACTTATTCGATTCTTACCATTGATTTTTCAATTTTTGGGGAGCAGTATGGAAATATTCATGGCACCTCGGTTGTGATGTTAATATACACAACATCCATGATGCATGCGGCATCGAATAATCGATTTATATTTTGAAATTTTCAGACGATTGGCGAGTTTACAGCAGGATATTCGGTATATTGCAATCAATGCGCGACTTTTTAATCAACCAAACAGTGAAATTGTTCGAAATTCAAGAGTCCTAGTGGAAACACTCATTCGTTATCTCAAGTAACCTTTTTTTCTGGTTATTCAGCTCCTTCATTATGCCACGGAATAATTATTCAGTTCCATTCCGTGCTCCACAAGCAAATTCAATTGGATAAATGAACAAAAAGAGTGTAATATTTAAAATGCAACTTTACAGCAGAAGTATCTTCTCATTACATTACATTACAACCATTTTAATAGAGCTCAGTATTTTCCAGCTCGACTCTGTTTTGCAACTCCTGCAGTTTTTGCAGTTTCTCAGATTTAATTTCAGCGATGCTCAATACACCGATCCGTTGCAATTATTTCGAATCTTAAAAGCTGGACATGATAGTGAATTAAAAGAATACAATAATTTGAAGCAGTGTACCAAAGCTGCGATTGAAGAAGTGAAAGAAGAACCATCCACTACTGCAAAGAAGGCAAAACATCGGTCGCGTAGTAGCGCCATGTCACCGAATTCTTCCGCAGATCTTCCCTTTGAATGGTATATCGAATGTGTAGATGTATTACAAGAAGTAATGTCGGAGCGAACTTCAACTCATTTTATCAGTTCTGGTGATGAGGTTAGTATCCTTTGTTCCATAAAATAAGTAGATCTTAGATGGATCTCAATATTAGATATTTTACGATCGCTCGGTATCCATCCCATTTTTATTCCTTTACTGTTTGGGCGATTAAGAATTTTTGGAATACATAAAAGAAAAGAAAATGAATGAATGCCATGATTGAAATGCTACAAATTCTAAAATTCGTCTGGTTAAAAAAGAAAAATCTGCGAAGGCGGTATAATGGCGGTTACCATTCCAATTCGAGATTTTAATTGCACTATTTAACCATATTATGGTAGAAATTACCATTATTTTTCGTATTTTTTGAGTGAAAGAAATTTCATAGTTCAGTCGCTTGCGGATGTTTTTTCGTCATATGATGACTTGCTAACTGTGAAAGAGAAGGTTATGAATCGAGCTTACAGTAGTCCCTTGGAAGTTGTTAATGCAGTGAAAACTTTGATGCAGGCATGTCGAAATGCCATCGATAATAAACGGTCACCGGTAAGAATTTTCTTTGTATATTTTTTCAGTTATAGTTCAAGTATTTTCAATTCAAATTTTAGTGGTGCCACATTTTAGGCATTTTAGGCTGGTGCCACATTTTAGCAAATGAAACTATTATTCCATTCTCTGTTCCGAATTTATAATCATTCTCAATTTTTTTTTTTACTCTATGACTACTATATCTCAAGTATAGCACTATTAAGAACTTTGTGCTGATCTAGCTTAATATACATGATTTACTATTTGTGTAAATACCGTAAATACGGGAAAACATTACCGATTAGTGATACTACTCTTTGATTTTGTTAGCAGATATAACACTATAAATTCACCTTTATTTGCAATCATTATGGAATAACCCGTTTGAAATAAATATTTTCATGAAGTAATCTCACATCAGGATTTAATGAAAATCACTTTCTGATACACATTAGCAAAGAATTAATTAAAAATTATTGAACTGTTATTGCCATCACGAGGAAATGGCAGTCTAATTTCTTAATATATATCCTTCAGATTTTTCGTGACAGCTTAGCATTTGCTGCGTCATTTGACAGCAAGATGGCACCTGTTGTAGCAAAATGGCAACGTATGAGGCAGTCTGAAACACCTTTAGCTGCAAATGAGGCTGAAGGCCACCATTTACGAGATCGTCCAAAGAATGCTCATGTGTATAATACAAGAAGGTAGCGGTAATGTCATATTTCCTAAAACTCATTTAAAATGTCTAACAGCATATTTTTCATAATTACTTTCGGAGGATTCCAAAATATTTCGTGTAGTTTTAAAATGTTTTTTTTTTCTTTTTTTCTGATTTCATAAAAAGGAGTGGTTGGAATTTCAGTCGTCACGAAGAAAAACAGCGCGGAGGAGATCAAAGAAGTGAGTCATCGGCGATTACATTCATACCTAGTCGTTCCGGTCGGTCTGGGAGAATGCCAAGCGGATATTATCGAAATCTAAATAATGGAATATTTATTCCACCGGAGCAAGGTTACTTGCATCTGTAATTTTTTGCTAATGTTTTTATTTCTTAATATGTAACGCAAAGTGTGCATTTTTTTATAGGTTCTTCAAATTTGGAGTCTTCTGTATGGTCTAATAATCAGGTAAGCTTTTTGTTTTTTTTTTGTGTATGTTACAAAATGTCACTTTTTATGATTTGGCTGTAGGTATTAGAGGTATAATAATATTTGCCGAATATTTTACTTTTCTCCTTTGTTGCTGACCTAACCTTCCGTATGGAGATGAGCATGCTCATTAGTTGATTATTCCAGGATTCTGGTAGTTCAAAAAGAAACATCACAGAATATAATTATGCAAGGTAGGTTTTATACTGCTAAAAAAATAGAAATTGTTATTCTTCCAAATATGTTTTATTTTTGTGGAAGCTGCTTTTGTGCATTTAATTCGTCAGTTTTTCCAGGAATCATCAAGCAAATAATAATGTACAATCGGATGACCAGCCAGGTTATTTTTTGGAAATATTACAGTACAAATTTTCTTGGGATATTTTTTTAATGCGCAGCTTTTTTATTTGCTCAGTAAGATTATGGGGTCTTGCTTATGTGGCAGTAATATATTAGTTGAAATGATAAATGTATTTATTGGCGTTGGAGTAAGATTAGAATTATGATTTCATGACAGTGATTTGTAGAAGCATTCTTATGAATACTTCACTTACATGTTGTGTATTATTTGAAGGTCCGTCTGGACTACAAAGCAAAAATGGTCTGATGAATCTAAGAAGAAGCTCGAGAAAAAAAGAAAAGCGTTACAACTTGTTAGTTTTTTTTTTACTCTTTTTTTATCCTAGACAGTTCTCACTTACAATTCTTAAGAAAGAAATGTTTTTGTTCAATTGGTAAACTGTTATTACTCAGGATACGTGCTTAATTGTTTTCTGTATTATCTTCACAATTGAATATAAGATCAATAATCTTATTACTGTTTCATATTAATTACTTACTTAATCAAATAATGTTTTTATTCAGTAGGAAGGTTGTAATTTTAGCGGTACTGTGACAGCAGCGGATGAAAGTGGTGAAGATGCAGTGAAAGATGATGATGTATCATGTGATGGAAAAAGCACGGCTGAAATAGATGATGAATCGTTAAGTGATTGTAGTTGGAATATGCGAACAAATAATGCGAAGAAAAATAAAAAGTGCTTTTTGTTTTTTTTTTTTTTTTGTTTTTTTTTACTGAAACGAGAACGGATTAATAAGTTTTAGAAATTTTTGATTTAATTTAAAATGATGCATGTGTGAAGTTCCATAAATTCGAGGATAAGCTTTCTCCAGAAAAGGTTTTTAATTTTTTCTTTAGGTGACGTGTTTTGTTAATTTATGATGAAAAAACCCATAAAATACATATAAAATAATGTTTTCATCACAATATGTTCATTTTATTAGTCCATGATCAAAGTTTTGTTGTTCTGTTCAGGATTTAAATTTTCAGCCATCGAAAACGGGCATGCGGAAGTCAAGAAAATGGGGAAATTAACAAGAAGCGACGTCGACAAACCACACTGAAAAAATTCAGGAGCGATACAAGTTCTACGTCGTACTCCATGAATGGGCAGGATTCACCAATGACAAGAACATATGCAACTAGAAATCGACAAGGACTTTTGAATCACTCAGGTGCACAAACAAATGGTGACAGTCATACTCGGATTCGATTAAGACGATCCGCTCAACGAAATGTCAATTATAATGAGAATAAAATTAGTGATGG
The DNA here is from genome assembly GCA_037074765.1 of Mansonella perstans. Classification (NCBI taxonomy): domain Eukaryota; kingdom Metazoa; phylum Nematoda; class Chromadorea; order Rhabditida; family Onchocercidae; genus Mansonella; species Mansonella perstans. Next base: position 76,244 of record JBAMDO010000166.1, read on the forward strand.
CGATAATGACGACGATGAGGCATCAAATAGTAGCGCAAAACGGAAAAAAACTCGTAAGCATGATAAATAGCGTAATTATAATTTCCAAATTTTCATGGAATCAAATGTATCTATTGTCTTGTCTAAAAATTTGTTATGTACATCGGCGAATTATTTTAACTCGGATATAGAGTGAATTTAAATGAGTGAGTTGAAGTGGCCACAAGATTTAATCAAATTCGAAGTGTTCTATACTCTGCGAATTTATAATAACGAAACCTTACTATGCATTTTAATTTTGCTAAAGATTTCACAATATTTTATGGCATATATTTCAACTTTCCATCAACTTAATTTTTCATTTTATTTAAGTTCCAAATTGTTATGCTTACATATGCTTACCATATTGAGGCTTCCTTTAGGTATTTGTGTGATATGTTTATATCTTTTTCAACATTTACGGTAAATGTTGAACATCAGTTATGCTTGTTATAGACAAGAATGAGCATCAAGAGTAGACATGAAGATATTTGTTTTGCAAATTATATATATATGCATATAATATGTATGTTGTATTATAAAACTTCTTAATATCGAATAGTTTCTTTATTGAAATCAAAAATTTAAATTTATTCAAATTTTCAGTTTTTTTGTTGTTGCAAATATTTTTATTATTTGCTAATATTTCTGTCTAATTTGACAGAAATATTTTTTTCTTTTTTTTTAATTAAGACAGTCATTTCGGCTTTGTTAATATATGTCGGAAATGATTTGAATTTTAAATGGGTCAGTATGATAGCTCGTAACTTTTTTTGCTGATTTGTTAATGCTTATATACTGAAAGCAAATATGTCCTGAAACACGGGAGTGACATGCTGAAACACGAAAGAGAAGGCGAAAGTGACGGGAAATGTGTGCTGAGATATGAGAGAGAAAGAATGAGAATTCAGGCAATGTTTTCGGTCTTGCAGGTCAATTTAAATTAGGAATCGAATCATTTGGATTGAGAATGAGCAATTGTATTTTTGATGATCATGATTCATTTATAGAGCTTCAAATTGTAAAATTCATTTGTTCCATTGTTTATCTGCCGTTCTATTTTTTTTTTTTTTTTTTTTTTTGTAAATTTTTGCGTCTGTTATATTGGAATTTAACAAAAAGTGAAATTTTGCTTTTTAAATTATGATTATCATTTACTGAAGAAGACTGGAGAAATTTTTGCTTTTATATTTTTCTCAAATTAATGGTTTCTTCTTTTTATTTCTTATTTATTGATCTATGATCAATTCAACAGATGTTATGGTTGGAATGTAAATCTAAAGCGGTCATTTCCGAATCTTGACAGGATCATTTATGATTCTTTTCTGTACGATAAAAATGAATAAAATTTATTCGCTTCATGAAAATAACACAGATTTTATATTTCCATGTTAAATTACAAAATTAATCAAAATTGGTGATCGGTGCTAAAAGCCATCTTTTATGGATCGGTTTGATTCATGGATCACTTAATTCCATCTATTGCAATTCAACATTCAGTTTCGAATCTTAATTATTTATTTGAACTGATAAATTTCCGGATCTTGGTGGGATTATTTATGATTGTTTTCGGATGTGGTTAGAATGGCTAAAAGATTTTGAAATCGTAATTGTAATTTTTTAAAGTTTCTAGATCGAAATTTTAAATTACTCAAAAAATTGCATTTAGCTATAAAAGTACATTAAATTGATAATTTGTGATACTGAGATTGAATAAATAGCATAATATGTATTTATTTTTATGTGTACTAATTAAAATAATATACGAATTGAAAGTATAATACTCCATCCAAGCATAAAATTCCCCTTCATATATAAAAATAAATAAATTAAGCTTGAATATTTTCAGTTATTGTTTACAAAATTATTTACTAATTAGTAAGTCAGTTAAAGCAAATTTTGTTGTTCGAAAAGTTAGTGGAATTTAAACCAACATGTTTTTGTTGCTTAATGCGGACAGAAATGGAAAATTTTAATAAAAATTTTTGTTCGATTTCGGTATAGTTCAGCGAATGGGAAATTAATGATTCGTTCACGAATAAAAATTTTTATAGTTATACTTTTTATATACTGAAATGTCCACTAATCATTGTTAAACAATCGAATCAAAACAAGTCACACAGGTTAGCGGTCAGTAAAAGTCACTAACGGCCGCAAAAACTGCAAAGTGAATAATTGCAAGCTGAGTAATTCTAAGAAGCTAATAAAGAAGCAATTTTTAATTCATTAAATGAATAAATATTTAATATTATATATCACGGCCTAGAGGTCATGGCCAGAAGTCGTAGTTTCTCTTAAAAAATTAACTTTTTAATTGTTATCTTTCTAAAATTAAAAATGTTTTTTCTTTTTTTTTTGTTTCAATGAATGATTGCATAATTTAAATCGATGATACAATTGCAATAATCAATGACAATGACTTGAAGATGAATAAGAAGAACCTTTTGGAATAACATCTTTTTTTTTTTTTTTTAATTTTAAACTATATTTCATTTTTTTTGATTTAAAAAAATGTTCAACGAGAGTTTAAATTCAGTGAACACGATATGGTCGATCATCTCTGATGATAACAATGGATCATCACTAATTCATGACAATGACGGATCTCTCTAACTAATGATAATGATGGATCAAGTTATCTCTAGCTGATAATAATGATGATTTTTTTAATTAACTTTTAAAGTTTTCCTGAAAAAAAACTACCGATCTAATTAACTACTTCTTCTCTTTTTATTATTTTCTTTAAAATTTTGCTTGGAAAAATCAGTCGTATCATTGTTCATTTTCAGATGATGATAAATCATTATTATTTATAGTGTCTATTCGTAGTTGAAATTCGAAATTAAATACTAATAGGAGAAGCTACCACAGAGATGGAAATGATGACGCTGTGTTGTCCATAGCAACGGATGAATATGTATGTATATGATAAGCATGTAGCAAACGATTAATCTTGTCATTTATCATCATTTCTGGAATATTTATTATTTCCTCATTCCACAAATCTTCATGTATTCCGGTAAAGATTGTGTCTAGAAAGTGAAATGTATGATAAGATGAAATTCCAGGAACACAAAACGATTATCAAACAATGGACAGTAGTGAGTTGAAGGAGATATTGGACGCCAAAAACGGTCTTCTTTTTAACGAAGAAGAACTTAGCCCAGTTTTCTGTAAACCGAAACTTATCCCACTCAAATCCGTAACTCTTGAAAAGTTGGAAAAAATGCAAAGCGAAGCAATGGAATTAATGAAAAATATGGATGAGAGCAATAATGAAAAACTAACAGCGGTAAAATTTTCATTGTCAAAATTAAATTAGTTAAGAAATAAATCGCTGTTAGTACTATTTGATTTAGAACTTACAAGATGAGATAACGTGTAAAGTTGAGTCTGCTCAGTAATTTCAGAATATGTCATATGCGAATCAGCCCTACATACCGTTAGTAACTAATTTATCACCCGTATTTATTTTGGTTTTCAATATGATGAATTTATATTTCATGAAATTAGAAATACAAATTATAAAATAAATTTCAGGAAAATACGGAATATAATCCAAACGAATCTGAAAAAAGCACCACTGATATTTGGACTGCCGAAGGAAATCAGGAAATAACGACAAAAACCGCAACCTAATTGTAAAATTATAAAGTATGCTTCATGCAAATCACTCAAATCTATTTAGGTTATTCATATTTTCGTGGTTTGGGTCTACCAATAACTTCTGCTTCTGCTATCGGATAAGATTTTGGAATAGCCTTCCATTCTTTTTCTGTTCGCTTATAAATCATCTGTCGTGTATAATGCCCCAATTTTTGATTGTCTCGTAGAGCTTCTACCGATGGTCTGGAAGAAAAAAAAGACGTAAAAAGTTAATAAAAAAAAGTAAAAAATTAACAAAAAGTTCTGCGTACACTAACCAATATTCATTGCTATCTTCGTCGCAAAAAAAGAAAGTAGGAATTAACTAAATTTGAAAATTCAATCTAACAATGAATCAATGAGAAATTAAAGTAAGTGATCACCTTTGTGCTGGTGGCTTTAATAATTCCTCTAGATTACAATGAATAGGCTTTTGTGGTTTTTCGTGCACATAGACAACATGAACTAAGTCAAGATCGTTCCGCAATATTGTATTTGTTGTGTCGCGCACTTCCCGCGGCATGAATGCTTTAATTAGGAAGTAGCTGAAATATAAGATTGAATTTTAAGTGCTTTTCTTTTTTGCAATCAATATTACTTTCATCTCATTTACTGATACAATAAAATTAATAAGTAAAGCTACTTTGATGTGTATACATATTCTGTTGTTTGCTTTTTTATACGCCTAAATGGCAGGTCACGATGTCCAAGGCTCTCCAATTTCTCGATGATAGCACCATTATCAAGTAGAACTTTTGCGGCACGACGTATTGTGGTATATAATTCTGACTGTAAAATTTTATGTCAAATTTGAACTGATTTCAAAATAATGATAATAAAAGATTTTGGCAGAAAAAAAAGAAACTAAAAAAGATGCTAACCTTAGCCAGAGATCGAGTAATTAAAGTAATTTCATATGCTGGCATTTCAAAAAATCATCAATATAAGCAACCAAGCAATCAAAGAGTAATTACAGGTAACCTTCGAGAATAATTCTAAAAAGAAGTGATTGAATTAAAAAAAAAAAGTTCCTGCTATTCCAAGGTATAAAGTTTAGGTTTGCTAAATGATAATAGTAATCGTGAAAATTCATCGCATCACATTGTCAACACATATGTCAGCAAGCAGAACTTCTTCGAAACCTAGAAGGTTGGCACAATTTTTCTGACTGATGCCAACATTTACTGTTTTTTTTTCTTGGCTAAACCGAGTGAAAAAAAGAATTGATATTTCTAATAAACATACATATATAAATATAATCAACGTGGAAATCGGAATATGTCAAATATTTTACATCCGTCCAACAATCTCTGGACTATTTGAAAATCTACAATATCACCTAAGTGTTTTAAATAAGCATCAAAACCCACTCAAAAAGTCATATTTCATGCAGCGCTCAGAATAATTCTAATGCAACTTGCACTTTAAGTATACAAAATTATCAAATCAATCTAGAAGATTTGAAGATATTCATAATTCTTGAAGCTATCTTTATGTAATTCCAAACGCAATAAATACACAACTTCTAAAATAATTATTCAATATCAGATTAAATACATATTCCACTGGAATAAATATTATGTAAACGCTGATGGAATTGATCCCATAAAAAAAAAAAAAAAAAAAAAAACTTGCTCAATTTGAAAACTTCAATGTAAATTTTTAAATCTAACAAATAAACTAAACTATTTAAACATTTTGCAAATGAAGGAAGAGAAATACTTGCCGGAAGACAATAGCACAAGAAAACATATTTCCCGAATCGAAAATGCAAATGACAGTGAAACTCCTAAAATCCTATCAAATTTATCATAACTCGAATGCCATTTAGACAATTACAAGTGCAAAAAAAATTACAACTACAATTGAATTAAATTAATTTACAAAAGAAAAAAAATGGATGTCATGAAAATGAATCGAATGAATTGACAATTGTGAAAATCACATTATATAGATTATTTCAAACATTCCCAATATTATTTATATTTACAACAAAAGTGACTTCAAATTTAATTGCTCAATTTTGTAATAATTCAAGATAAGCAAATACTAACCAAATGAAGCTTCTATTGATTTGCTACTTCATCAAACTTATAGCAATTGATGACAAGTAACACAGAAAAAGAAGGAAAAAGAATGAGTAAGATCTACAGAAGGCAAAAATTTATTAAATTCGACAAAAATATATTATAATCAATTATCTCGTACTATTGTAATTAAATTTTACATTTGTGTTATTACACATAAAACACATGTGCCCATTATATACAAGAATTGATTCACATTAAGTCAATGATAAATGCTGGTGCTTCTAAGTGTTTCGAGGAATATTGGGAGACTGGATACGTAATACCGGTAAACGTTGACAAGATGTGTATTCAGGTGGAAGAACTGCTCCACCGGTCATAGTTCTATTAGCAGGTTGTTGTGATGCTGAAAATGTTGCAACTGCCTGAAATATAGCAAGAATTGATTGAAATGATTGAGATGAATTGAACATTCAGAAGGATTTGGGCAGTAAAACATTGCAGAACTTGCATAACCATTATAAGATAAATGCTCCAACCGATATGATATTTAAAATGAAACTTTCTTTAATAAACTTCTAGATGGATCAGCAATTTCTATATTTTAATAAACTTCTAGATAGATCAACTTCTTTGATAAAAAAGAAAAAAGGAAAAAAAAGCATAGAAAAAAATTAAAAAAACAAAAAATACAGCTCTTCTCCGTCAATACAACAACATACTTCGTCATAAGATGGCGGCGCATCGAATGGCTTCGAAAAATTTGCATTCGTTGCTATATTTGGATTCAAAGCCGGTATTGTATCAAGCTGAATTATATACGATGACAAAAAATAATTGTAAGGCCTTAACACCAGTGGGTCACCACTATTATCACTTAATAAGTTTTCCTGAAATATGAGACTTGTAATAACTGCGGCTGTCAGGTACATTTTGCTAAATAATTTAATACAGAACCTCACTAACATAGAATACATCGAAAGTACTACTAATCTGTGACGGAATGCCAAATATATCATAATAGAACACAGTGAAACTTTAATGAATTTCAGTGATTTTAAAATAAAAAATGTTCGGTAAAATTGCCTGCATTCGTAGATAAAGTTCATTGCCTGTCCTATTATTGCCTCTTCGCATTTCTAATCCACGACGTCGATGACTGACACTCTCATCCCACAATTCACTTAGCGATGCTCTTCGACGTCCTGAATAAAAAGAGTTCAATGTTGTGTGCAAAACAACAGCCCTGAATCAATCCAAATATTCCGCTCCTTAAATGCTACTTTTCTTTTAAACAATAAAAAAATAGAATACTCCGTGAATGTGCAGGTTTCCTTGGAAATAAATCCAAACGACAAACAATACAACAGACAATTACAATCGCAATGCATAATAAAGGTAAACCAAGCACAAAACCCCATGATGCCGCGTATTCCTGAATAAAAATTTACTTATTAACGTAATTTAACACTGAAAATATTTATCATTTTTTATTAAACTAAACATAGCATAGAAATCTGTGAAAAGATGCTAAACTTGAAAGGAAATTTCTAAAGGCTAATTCTCTGCTGCCGAAAAAAAAGCACCTGACAAAACTGCCCAGTATACCAATATTCTAAGCATTTACAGTGTCCATTGTCCATCGGACGACCACCATTCAGGCATTTAACATGTTCACAGTGCTGACCATGTATGTATTCTGGATAGGGACATCTGGAAATTTATACTTTATCACGGCAATCGAAATAAACATTTCTATTCCAATTCGACTCCAATTATTACCTTGATCTTTCGCAATTTCATCTTCAACCAGTTTAATAATTGTTGCTACTCAATACTAACTCATCAAATTATTTGTCTAGATCGATTTCGTTTCCGTAAATTCAACTTTATTCGAAAATTCCCACTATACTGCTCATACAAAGTACACTATTTTCCCATATGAAAAGTAATTACAAACCTGCATGCGTATTGTACTGGACCAAGCTTGGGTATTTGTTCTAAAGTGCCATTATTGACACAAACTAATTCATCGCATAAATCACCCCGATAGAATTTCGGACAAATACATTCCCCTGGAATTTGAAGTAAAACTGCTGAAACGCCTCAGTCGAAAATTTGAAAGTTCGAGATATGGCTACATGGAAATGCCGAGCACTAATAAGTTTAGCAAATAATACCTATTAGTATATTAATTCGTTCCAGCCGCTGCTTAAACTTAAGTTATGGAAAATTATAAAAACAATCGCTGAAAGCAATTTCTTCATAAAGTTTCCGGTTATCATAACTGTTTTCCGCAATGATAAAACATGTACTCCTCACCTCTTAACGTCTTCATGCCCCCATTGAGGCAAGGTGGTGTTAAACCAAGCATTTTCTTCAGATATTCCAGTGTATCTGACATTATATTACTGAAATGAATGCTATCGTTCTTGATGTCGATATTTCCAGCATAACTAATTTTTGTAGTGTTTTGTAAATCTGCTTTCAAAGATACGGGAGGATTTTCCACAGTATTTGTCACCATTGTCGTTTGTAATGTTGTAGACTGAAAAAAAATTCTATGTTACTGCTAAACATTCATGTAAAGTCAATTAAAATAATTGAAGCTATCAAGCTGAGAAAGCGGATGAAATCGAGCCTATTTGGATAATTTTTTAAAATAATTTTCTAAAAAAAAAAAAAAGTAATTAGATTTGACGATATGTAGCTTGAAACAGAAGTAAATGATAAATGAAAAATGATACAGTTAACGCTATTATCCTCCACTGAAAATCCAGCAATAACCGTGGCTATTTTACAACGGTCCGTATAAAGAAAAAAAACCACTATTTAAAAAAACTTCCAAAAAATTATAGGCATATTTTAGAGAAAAATGAAACTTACACTTAGTGATAAAAAGTGAATGAAAATTTTTGTAAGAAATTAAAAAGAAAAAAATCCCTATCGATAATAATGTCACTAAAGTAAATATCTTAATTAAATGAGTATTTCACTAAGAGATACTTTAGATACTTATGAGAAATACAAACATACTCAGTGTATTACAGATGGATATAAATAAATATTAGATATATATGCCTACTAAGCTCTACGCATGTACAAGCAAGCACAAAATACAAACACATTACAGGCTTATCATCAGGGATTTCTACTCAATTTGTAAATCATAATTTTTGCAAGAATAATAAAGATTATAGTACCACATAATTATTGTTTTCCTCCGAATCAAAATTGGTTTGATTTGGCCTTAAAATCGTCATCATTAGCAATTAAAGTACACCAAATTGCATATTTTCGAAACCAAATTCTGTAAACAATTAATGTTTATATTAAAATGAGCAAAAAAAAAAAAAAAAAAAAAAGAAAAAATGAAATAGAAACGAACGATGAAGTAATGAATTTTAATGCAAAAGTAGTTGTAAAATCTTAATTAAGCACAACTTAAACACATCTTAATTGAATAAAAAATAGAAAGCGAAATAATAAGTAAAGTTTTATAAAGTTTATTGAAACAACAGATAATCCTAAATCTTTACGTGTTTTCAGTCATTTAACGTACGTGATTGATGATGAGATTTAAGTACATCCATTACTACAAAGGATATTTCTTTGTTATTTATAAAATGGATAGATGGATAAAATATTTGTTATTATCTAAACACGTCTTTAAAGTAAACTCGTAAATTTCCACTAATTTACACTGTGTCACAAAATAAACTAAAACTTCACCACAATACAACAACAAATGCTTCTTATCTTTATAAATGATCTGCTAATGCTAAACCATAGATTACCTATTACAATGCATTACTTACGTATGTTTATTAATGCTTGTCAATCTGTGTCTGTGTGTATGTCTGTGTATAAGCGTCTGTGTACATGTGTCTGTGTTGTATTCGTGTATGTCTGTATGTACGTCTAGTACGTATGCGTACATAATGTATGCACGTCTGTGTATGCATGCGTACGTAATGTATGTATGTATGTGTATGTATGCGTACATAATGTATGTATGTCTGTGTATGTATGCGTACATAATGTATGTATGTCTGTGTATGTATGCGTACGTAATGTAAGTATGTCTGTGTATGTATGCGTACGTAATGTATGTATGTATGTGTATGAGTGTCTATGTGTGTGTCTATGTATGTGAATCTGTGTATGTGTGTCTATGTTAGCACGTAAATTTGTTAACGTAGGAAAGCAAATATCTGTCGTCAACTATGATAGTTATACAGTATCAATGTTTGGAAGATATACCGTGCCACCGATATATAGTAATCGTTATATCAAGCAAAACTTTAATATTTAAAACAATTTCCTTAAATACCATTCCGAAATGTTTCTATCAGAACAGTTGGAATATCGAATATTACCAACTTTATCCGGCATATCAGGATTAATTCAGGAATGAAAAAGTGTTAAATAAATAACACTCGTAATGCTTCTATTTGAGACAATAGTTCTCAAGTTATAATATTCTATATAATATCCTCCTATCCGTAATATTCTATTCATCGGATACTACTAAATTTTAGTAGAAATATATAGGAATAGAGCTAACTAACATATACAAACCGGGATCCGATAATCAGTCATATCAAATTCATATATATTATTACGCAATCTCCGCAATGTGTTCCTTATATTTGCTCAAATGAAAGTCGAATTCCGGTTTGTTTATGTTAGCTAGCTCTATTCCGATAATCAGTCATATCAAATTCATATACATTATAATACAACGCAATCTCCGGAATATGTTGTTTATATTTGCATAAATGAATATAGGAATAGAGCTAGCTAACACATATGTGTATGACCGGAATTTATAAACCAGAAAGTCGAATTCATATATTTTACCACACTGTGCAATATCCGGAATATTTGCACAAATAAATGCATCATGACTTTTATATGATCCTCCTATTCATCCCTTAAATGGGTCAAATATTAGCTGGATTATTCCGGATATTTGATAATAAATTAACTCAATTTCATCCATTTTGAAACGGATCTTCCAAATCAATGAATCAAAAGACCTCGGTAGGATCTATGAGAATTGTCGATCATAAGTACTTCAGTAGCAGAACTGACTTCATTTATCATCATCGGTCTTTTCATCACTGCAAATTCGAACATTTCACATACAACATTCAACCCTTTTGCGCCTCTATGCACTTCACCACACATTTCAAACTAACTGACGCCATATATCAACTTTTATGTGTGACATACTAAAAGAATACATTATAAAGAATCCTACAGCAATGCCTATCAAAATATAAAAAATAAAAGCCTATCAAAATATGAAAAATAATAAGTGCAAGTTTTTTTTCCTTTCAAATTTTTCTTAGAGAAAATTTTATTTTAAAACATTATACAATCCAATAACCCGTTGTAATATTAAGGAGAGAGAGAGAGGGAGAGAGAAAAGAGAGGAAACAAAAAATAAAAGCAAAATATAAATGATATTAAAAAAATTTTGCCAAATTTAAAAAAACCTAACAAATTAATTGACAAAAATAAAAGCACAAATTATAAAATGAGAGTATAGCTCAGATCTAGAAAGTGAAAAGTTAGCAGTTGAGACGATTACAATGAAATAAAGCAATATTTGTCTAAATATTCTAATTAGATATTTCAGTTCAATTTCATTCTTTTATTCTTCATCATTTCTCTTACTAATTGTTCAATTTTTTTCCTTTTTTTCTTTCCATACAATACAATAGAAAACAGCAGACTTCTCATTATTAATGATGAAATGTAACAATACTTATAGAGAACTGAAATGTGAATTATGATTAGTAATAATATTAACAATGTCTCGTCTAATTAACAGAAGTAATACGAATGAAAATATTACTGATTTGATTGAAATTTAAAAAATTTTACATCAAATTTTAATTTAAGAAATATTAAAGTAAGCAAGCTAATTAACTGTTTTCTTTAGGAATATTAATAATGCAAATATACTACCCAATCATAAATAATGGTACTAAAAAACAGTATAAGTGTGTGTATGTGTGTGTATGAATATATTACAGATTTTTGAAAAAGATTTAGCAAAAGATTTGTTCTTGCATCAAGAAGTTCTTAATTTGTTGGATTTTTAAACTCTCAAAAAACTTTGGAACAATTCAATCAAAAGTGCAATTCAACAAAACAGTAAAAATGTGAATGTACAGGAAATCTAAACTAAATTCTATGACTGGCAAAAGTACTAAAATAGCAAAAGCAGCTGAAACATTTCATCAGGATTATTTGCTGATTCAGTTCAATTTACAACAAATGAAAGTAGAACAGCAGCCTCATTTAACGAACAGAACAATGCCGATAAAACAATAAACAGAATACTCTCCTTGATAAATTCAAAATTCTGAAAATTCCCGAAAACAAAAGATATTTCAAATATACCTTTAGAGTTTCTATTAAAATTTTAAAATAAGAACCAAAAGCATAATTGATTAAATTACAAATAACCAAAGCAGTTGGAATGTATAGAGCATATATACAAAATCGATAGCTGTTGTTCAAAATCACGACTATGTATAACGATGTAAATATGATATAGCTCGAGCAGTTGATAAACGTACACCGATATCGTGATCTTTCAGTAGTAACATCAATCCTGAAAAAATCTTATGTAAAGTCAATATAAAAAATCGTCCCAATCGCTTTCACGGAAAGCTGAATTCAAAATTCCATGTACTTGATCCGAATAAGCTTAATAAATTAATTAAGTAAGACATAAAACATTGAATATCATCTCCTCGTTATTGAATAACCATATAGGAATTGAAGATTTCAATAATCGATATATCCTTCTGCTTTTCCGATAAGCTTAATGTTATAATATTATTATAACATTAAACTTATCAAACTCAAAAAACTAAAAACCTCTAAATCATTCAATATTTTACAAAATCAAAGTTCGTTCCATCTGTGCTCTAACTAAGCAAAAAGAAAAAAAACTTCGAATATGGTATTTCGAATTAATCATAACTAAGGCTCAAAATAACAATCTTCAAATTCATCACTAGAAATAGCATTTTCTTCACTTTAATAAAAACTTTACAAAGCATTATAAAAAATAAAATTCAAATCTAAAAGTAATCATTTTTATTGCTTAAAATGTACGGCGATAAAAATCACCTGCAAATATTAATTCTTTTGAAACAGTACTCCGTAATTCTGGTGTTAATTCACCCAACAAATAGCCGGTCATGTGAGCTGCATTGGAACGGATGCGAGATGATGTACTTTTGAAATAATTATTACAGTTCAAAGCAAAATAGTTAATACGATCAGGAAATGAGAAAGCCTGAAAATGGAATGCTCAATATATTTGTCAATCTATAAAAAATTTAAGCATAAAAAAGATTTCTATTTAATCACCAGAAAAATATTCCATATTCCAAATTATATTTGATTCAATAAAAGTAACTAATCGGACCAGAATAATCGAAGAAAGATTACCAACGTCCTTTATTACCCTATACATATGGATAAAAGATATGGTTTATCTGAAAAAAAAAGCAATATAAGTAATAACAAAAATAACTTACTAATATTACACTGAATTCTTCTAAAAATTGACGATAATTATGGCACTGCTCATCGATTTTCAAGTGGCTTTCAATCAACTGTGTCAAAGGATCGGAATTCAATAACGAACTTACTGATATGAGACATCGTGCACACATCTGAAACAAACACTTCTTGAAAGCACAGAAAAAATTTTAAATTAAAATATAAATCAAATTTGACCGTATTATGATGCAAATTTGCACAATAATTTGTTTGTACATCACTCGGAAAAATATTTTGATAAATACTAGCTAGTAAAGACCAAAGGACTCAAGATGATGCCAATCTACCAATCAAATAAGAATGAACTGTCATGATTCTTTTGAAGAACTATACGATCAACATGTTCTAAAACTAGATATGATGAATTTCCTTTGGTGAATCTTATCATAATAAAAACACTAGGAAAGAACCTCAAATCTCACAAAGAAAATATTTTAACTTTTCTCACTAACAATTTTTTTTCATCCATCAATCAATGAATTTAAAAAAACTGTTACCTGCTTCACTTGATCCTCTTCATCATTCAAATGCAAAACAATTGAAACAATATTTATAAGTAACTGCCCACGATATGCATCGCAGTTACCTACACGTTGACCTAATTCACCAAATAAACTAAATGATACAGCACGCAATGCACCGCTCTCCTAAAAAAAAATTGACCCAAGTAATTATTAAGTAGATAATGAATGATAAAAACCCAGTCATGAGGGAGAAACTTCATAACTGATAAAAAATTTCGAAATTTAGCTCATCAAACAGCAATATCAAGCATTACATGAAGCATAAGATACCAAAGGGATTTGGCGAATCTTCACCTACTCATCAATTATTGAATTTAAAAAATTAAATAGTAACAATTGTTGAAATGTCAATAATTATAATACTTTTTCAAAACAGGGTCGTAATTTCAATAATACATTTGACAGTATATTCTCCAAATGTGTATTCGATACACGAGTAGAAAGTTTATTTAGTGCGTTAACTGCTTCCATTGCAATCTAAAACAGTAAAATTCCGATAAAAGCATAGTAAAATTGAGAAATATATATGTATATATATATATATTCTTTTAATAGTAAACGTGTAACCATTAAAAAACAATTTAAGAATTTACAAAATGAATAAAAAAGAACCAGAAAAAATAAAGGAAATAAGAAAAAGCATAAAGCAAAACAATTAATAAACAAAACGGTAACAAACCTCATCTCGACGATCATCACTATCATCTAATCCGGCCATTGCTGCTTGTATTGCATCCGACGAATATTTGTTCAAAATTGAATCACTACAGCACGCCAAATCACCAAGACCCCGTAAAGCTAACTTAAAATCAAAAAGTATTCAGATGATATTTGCAAAAAAATAAGTTTTTTTCGTCCATTAATTCTACAACAATTTGTATAACTTACTTTTCGAATTTTTAAATTACGATCTTCCAATGTTTTCATTAAACTTGTAATTAATGCCTCAAGAAGCTTATTATCATCTTCTCCTTCTTCATTTGGACATCTGAAAAAGAAAGTAAATTATACCTCAGGAATATTATAGGTCTGCCTAAAATTTATATATATAGGCTTACCTAAAATTATTATAGGCTTACCTAAAAAAATATACTACCAGCACAATAACTTACAAATCCGCAGAGAAAAAAATTACATGATATTGATACGCACCTTTTAGTTAATGCAGATAAAACTGCTGCAGCAGCAATACGACATGCATTACTGGAAGACTGCATACGAGGTATCATCAATGTTACAAGTGGTCGTATCCATTCAGGGCGATGTTCACTTAATGAACGAGTTAGAACTGCTATCTGTAAAAGGTATTCAAAATGCAGCGACTAAGATATTAAAACAAAACAAAACAAAATGACATAATTGATTACTATTATTAAACTAGACACCATACTCTATTAGAGTAAAAGATTATCTTAATGAAAAGAATAACAATAAATAAAGATGAAGAAAAGAAACAAATTTAACCTGTAATCTACTGGTAATGTTGGTGTATATTAAATATATACTAAAAATTATCGAATCAATCTTGAAAACTAACACCATTCGTAAAATGCAATGTATCAACACAATCACTCCATGCTCGTTCTGAATTCATCTTTTCAACGATAGCGTCATCCAACGTTCGAAGAAATAAACTTCGCAAAGCATGGGAAGCCAGAGCAGCTGGCGTGGATGATAGCCGACGCAATTCCGGAGTAATGATCAACGATTTTACGCCTACACTTGCATAGTAAAATTCAAAGAAAAAAAAAAGAAGCAATGCGAAGAAAACAAATGCAATTAATGGAAGGAATATATATTAGGATGGTGAAGTAATTAATAAACTATGCAGGGAACGATTGAAGACAACATACTAATGAAATTATTTATTTAGAAATCTTACCATCTTTTTCCTTCACTAATACTGGATATTGTGTATCAATGACAGCTGCAAGGAATTGCAATAATGCTGCTAAAATATTTGGAATACGCTTGGACAATTCCACTTCTGGTTCACCAGCCTGAAATATATGAACAAGAACTTGTTCATTTTTTTACCAATTTCCCCTTGCTGCTGAAAAAAAAAAAAAGATTTGTGATAAACAAAAAATTGGAAATTTGACTAGCCAAATTTATCTATCTCTATTGCACAGACCAAAAAAAAATTCCATCACTCATAGGAAAATATACATATATTATCAAAAATAAAATGTAGAATAAAACTTGTTAAGGTAAATCAATCGAGTCTTTCGTCAAACATTATCTAGAACACGAGATTTTGAAAATAGAAATATAATGACAGTAATACCTTAATAATTTCTGCAATAGCAGCTGCTAATGTACAAACTTCAGGTTTTACAGTTTTTATCGATGACCCACCACCGGTATCTAGAACATCGAATGGCATTTCAGATGTTTCCGATGAACCACAACTAACTGTTATCAATTCCAATAAATAATCAGCAATTAATGGGAAAAGAGAATGATCATGTGACATTGTATGCCATGCATCAATCATTGATCTAAATAATCAAATGAAATTAAAATAAATGAATAAAAAGTTTTTCGTTTAAAAACATCAAAAATGTTCCGACAGATTATGACAAAGAAAAAATGTTCAAATTTTTTTTAACTGTAGCCATTTACTTTACATTGCATATTTGCTAGTTGTTGTTGACATACATATATATTACATACTATAATATATTGTTATGCCATAATACTTACTTATGGTATGCATAACCTATTTTACTTGACCACTATCCTTCTCACTTTACATCTATCTATCCGTCCTTTCCACTTACCTACCATTAGCTTATTATTATAATAAAGCTTTATTTTAAACTTTTAAAAAAGATATTATATCGAGATTTAAAGTTTTAAAAACCTACACAGAATAGGGTAACGGTCTAGCCAACATAACATCGATACATGCATATAGCTGATGATGCGCAAACGCTATTAAAGCAGCCAATAGATCGGTATATGTTTGAACGCACGCATGTATATCCGGTAATTTATTTAATAACGTTGTGACCAGCGTATCAGCCTATAAAGTAACACTCGTGCTCTTGCTTAACAATTGAATTTCAAAAATTGCTAGAAATTCCTCAAAATATTTGAAAGTTTCGGAAAGAAAAAAAACAGATTTAAATGTAGTAAATAAGTTACCTCAGCAGAAAGTGTATCGCCTCGATGTGTAAGCATACTGGTAAGTAATTGAGCGGCTGCTGAACTGACCTGACTTTGGCGATCACACAGCATGCCAAACAAACCCGAAAGGTATGTTTGTATTTGGGATTGTGGTAAACGACTGTCAGTAATCTGCAAGAAAAACATGAAAAATATTCTCAATAAAAATTGTGAAACTAATTAAAAAGTTTTAAATAAATCAGTATTGTGTCAGAAATACTCAACTCATTTGCCAGAATTTGAAAATATAAGTTTCATTTTATATTTTCAAACATTACTGGACATTTTTACATCTATATATGTTAAAAAGCGCTTAACAGAGAATTAACAGATAACTTACATCAGCCATAACTTTAACACCCTTTCGTGAAAGCATTCCTTCCAGTTTGCCCTCGTCACCAAGGTATTCATTGATAAATACAATTGGATCAAATAAGGTGTTATCAACGCTGTCTCGAGCAAGACCTGAAAGAATTATCACACAAACTTGGAAGATGCTTTATAATTAATATACATGTTAAATTAAGATAATCACTTCCTTCATATAACTTTTTTGAATTGAAAAATTGCTAAAAGAAGTTTAAAAAACCTTTATAAACGTGAGCTAATCGAAATGTCCAATAAACAGCACGCAATGCAGCATGACGAACAGCATATAATGAATCAGCAATTCGTGGTACCAGACGAGCTAACAATGATGACATTGGGCCAAATTCACTTGCACGCTAAATAAAAAATCAAAATAAATCAACAAAAATTTGGAAACGATTCAATTTTTGATATCATTTATCAACTTCACTAATGATGCGTCATAATGCAATGGAAATGAGATGACATAGAACTATCCCAAACTCATTAATATAATCATTAATAATCTATAAGCATTAATACCCCATAATCATTAATAATCCTATAATCATTAATAATGACATATCCAACGAAATAGTTGTATTTTTGCCATTTTGTTATATTATAACATTTCTTATGAATGATTTTAATGGGAAAAAAATTGAACCAGAATCTAGCGGTATGTATAAAGTTGTACTTACACCTAATGAAAAATCTGTAGCATATTCGAAATAAACTGTCAGTACACGTAATGTAGCATCGACAGCTCGTAAGCGTTCATGATCAGCAGCAGAAGCATAATACGGTTGAAAAAGCTGCAAAAACATAAAATTATTCAAATTTTTGAGCACTCAAATATTTTCATCTAAATGACAAAAATGAAATTTTATATGACTTTCATTTCCACTTGTAGCATTTGGATTTGCTACAATTTTTCCTAAAGTTCTCTCTAAGACTTTCGTTTATTTTCACTATAAAAGAATAAAAATTTCTAAATTATAATTCAAATCAATTAATTTCTTTTATCACTCACTCATCCTTTGTATTTATTTCATTATTTCATCACTCATCTATCCCGTACTCCAACACAAAAAACTATATGACCACTTGATTTCAGTATGGTTCTTCATTGCATATCTCTCTCATCATTATGAATTACCACTCTCATCATAATTAATTTTTTGCATAGTATTACATAATTACTCAATTAGAAAATTTTATTTTTGTATTCAATTAGTTAATAATTTAGTTTATAACCACTGAAACAATGAATTATTATTCAACTTTAATTGCTATGATAAATCATTAAACTTAATGATTCGAACATAAAATGACATCAAACATACTTTTAGCAAATGTTTAACGGTTCCAACGGTAGGCTTTTTCTTGATTATTTGCTCAACTGTAGCATGATATTGATTTACTGTAGCCTCCATCATTGTTGAACTTTCATCATCGTCAATCTACAAGTCAACTCATTTTATGCAAGCAAACACTTTTCACATTGCAATTTAATGTTTTTCGTTTCCTTGGGAAAGTCAAAAAAAAAAATTATTGGTGGAAAATTTGCAGCACAAAAATTTACACTTGAGAATTAGAAAAAAAAAATGCTTAATATTCATATCTAAATTATAAAAAATTCTGATAATCAAATCCTTGGAGAAATCCTATACAAGGTTTCTTCGGCTCTGATTGATGATTTAATTTCGTTATTATAATAGCCTTATTATTACGATTTACTGGGTACATCGAAACACAATTCTATAACATGAAGGCACCATTTTATTCGGCTAAATAAAAGGACGAAACAGTAAACACCAAGGTACAAAAAATGAACAATATTTCAGCAAAATATACACTCAATCTTCTAATAAAATTCTAATATTAAAAAAGCTAACAGTTTTTAAGCCACTTCGTTCACGGCATAGTGGAAAAGTATGATTTGTTATGACAAAACCAATTTGCCAGATATCGTCATCAGATATGGTTGGTTCCAACGCACTGAAATAACATTCAGAAAAACATCATTCTTCAGATCTTATAAGAAAAGAACTTACAAAAAATCTTTATCAAATTTTCGACAACAATCATTATAATCTTTATTGTTGAAGTTTATGATTTTTTTTTTACAAGAGCTTAATGAAATGCAACAGCAGCAAGAATTGAACTTTTTCCTGAGAATAAAACCATCGCTAATTAATAAAGTGTGGAAACTACAATTATTAATCAGATACAAGACTGCAACTAACATTAAAGCAGCAACTGCTTTACCAGCAAGTAACCTTACGGAATCTGATAAGGTTTCTGGTGATTCGAATTCAATATAGTCCTGGAAGAAACAAGTTATGCAAAGAAAAAATTGTGACTCCAGGAAAAGGACTTTCCGGAATAGAAAAAGAAATTATCCTGGAATAAGTTTAACCGGACTGATGTAAAATATTTTCATGTATTTCATTCATCTACGGATGAACAGCTATGTGTAAAATAAAAGATGAAAAGAAATAAGTGGAAATCGCTAACTTTAATATGATTTAAAAGTTCTGAGCGACATTCCAAATGATATTCAGTTACGAGATGTGGTGGACTCACTGAGACCGCAATCAAATATATTGTTTCCAATAAAGCTTCCCGAACAACTACTTCTTGCTAAAAGTTATTTTGCGGAAAATTTAATGGACTAGTAAATCGGAAATTTTAAGGAAAATCTAATGGACTAGTAAATCGGATAATCAACAGTGGTGGTAGATGCTTAACTCTCATTAATCACCGTTTAAAAACTAAACTTGTTTCACGAAAAAATACTGCTAACTTCAACTATAAAGAAGAATTCGTTCCTAATTAAAGCTGCAATGAACAATGTAAAACCTTTACCTTTGGGTTTTCCAAATATCGTCGTAAAAATACTAGTATGGTCTGCTCTAGTCGTTGGGTGACTACATCCGTTGGACAGTAGTAAACTACATGACCTGAGAAATTTTAAATATTTTCACGGCAAAAAACACACTACCACATAATTTTTGTTTTGTTAAAAAAATTTTCCAGGTAGAATATTTTAACGAAATTCATACCGTAACTAAGCATAATAGTAGCACGTAAATTAACCATTTCCTGATCACTGTACTGCTTATACGGCATAGCATCCTTAATTTAAGCAAATTTTTAAAATTCAATCTCCAAATCAAAAAAAAAATTTAATATTTTAATGGAGAAGAAATGCATGTCAACGCGAAACAGTAGTTTCTAAAAAAAAAAAAAAAAATTTAAAAGATGAATATCAACTGATCATTTTTCTTACCAGTATATATAAAAAAAACCTGAGAAAAAATTTATTACCTTGATAAATCCAAATAATCCGGAACTTTTCTTTAGATTTTCCCATTTGGCAATATTTTCCAGTTCTGTTAGCACCAAATCAGTATGCGTACTTGCACAATAACCAATAGCTTGAGCACAACCTGTACGTTCAGCTTGCTGTGCATGCTGTGTTGAACGAAACAGCAAAACAAGATGATCAACAACAAAACCTGTATTTGTTGATAATGCCAAAGCACCACCGAGACATCGCATTAAAAATGCCTAAGAATTATAAATTACTTCAGAAAAATTAAAAATTTTGAGTCTTCAACTTCATCATTTATTGATTTATTTTACTAGCCCAAGCAGTAAGTTTAGAAAAGTGCTTTTACTGCAATGATGATTACTTCGATCATAAATAATTTACAACTAAATTAAATAAAACCAATGCAATTTATATAATTTCCATGAAGAAGAAATGATTATTCAATATATGAAATGTAAAACAGAGATAAAAATGTATGTATAATAAGGATGAGAATTTAATCTTTTTTTAAAATGATTTCCTAAGGCACTCAAACTTTTGCTTTGACCCTACTTCATATTTACAAAAGTGGAAATATTAACTTTTTCTTCAGGTGCATCACCATATAAATTAAATTGTTTTCCCATAGCAGCTGCAAGTGCACATCGCCACTCACCATCGTTCACATTTCTCATACATAAATCTAATAAGTCCAGAACATGTGCATGCCATCGTGCAATACGTGCAAGCCGAAGCTCACAAACTGCACTATTACCTTCTTTTATTATATTGTTAAGTGTATTTGGTGGTGATAAACCTAAAATTAACAAAGTAAAATTGGAAATCAAATAAAGTAAAACAAATCTGAATTTAATAATTTGCAAAGTTTCAACAAACAATCCACAAGTTTCTTGTTTCACCATTGTAAAACAATTTTATTATTTTTTACTTGGAACTGGTTAATTCTTTTCGTTAAACACAAAACGAGATTGAAAATTGAAATAAAGAACCCACTTTTCAATACAACAAGCAATTCATTGCAACGTTTTGGTAAAACATCTCGCAGTGAATGATGAAACCATGATGCGAGAACAATTAATAATCGTAATGCTTCTATGGCTCGTTTTGAAAGTGCCAAATTAAGTGGTGCATTATTCGTGCATGTTATAAGTCGCGCGAACACTTGGAGATTTCCGGCAACGTGTGCTAAAGTAGTGTTAGCTATTACAACGATATTGCTCATTACATTGAAACGAATTCCTATTTGTAAAATATTTCTCCAATCTAATTCTTTTTAATTCCCAGATGATCTTTTTTTTGTAATAGAAAATAAAACATATTACTGATTACTTACGGCTATCAAAACCCTTCTCAAAATCCGGTTTTTCTCCTGTTTCAATCGTTCGTTCAGCAAGGATCCTAATACATTTGAAAATATCCGTCAATGCTATGTTGTATTCTTGGACGCAAATGAATTCGAATAAATATGGCCAAAGTAACTACAATAAAATATCTATCAAGTAATTTTCGAAAATAGCATTTTTAATATCAAAAAGTGAATAAGACAAAAAAAAAAAAAAAAAAATTTAAAAGGATAAGACGAAATATGAAAGATAGGGTTGTAAGACGAAAAATAAAAGATATGGTTATTTCAATATTTAATATAGAAAAAGTATATGGAATTTTCAAATGTCGAATGACCATTATCTGAAACATAATTTAATTGCATCTCAAAGTCTACGATTACTTACTCGCCATTATTATCATCATAATCTCCAGACAATATTTTAATCCAGTAAACTAACACTGTGAGCTGTTGAAGATGTTTTTGCTATTGTTTGCAACGCTTGTCCACATTGTGCTCGTAAATGTACCGCACTATCTGTTGCTTCTATTTCTGACGAAAAGAATGCCTTCTTAACCTTGAAAATTATTATTAATTATTAATCCATTATTGTTTGGACCGAAAAAAAAATGGTTCAAATTTCAAAAATATCATTCCTATTATTTACTAAAATCTTTTTCATGTATATAATAATGAGAATACCCTAATATATCGAATCGTTCACTTTTTACCTCACTTATTTTCTCTCTTCTCTGATATTCCACACATAACACTTTCTTCTTCATGGCTTCTTATTTCTATCAATAAAATAACCTTAGAAAAATTTTTAAAAAAAATTTATGCATTGCAATCTACATTACTTTATCTATACATAAGTTAACTTAAACTTACAAGAATTGCACAGCAACTAAGACTATTAGTTTTGTGGAGGAAATAATGGATTCCTTAATTGGAAGTTTAAATCAGTTCTAACAACACTAAAGACTAAAACTACCGGATAAATCAACTTTGCAATATTTGAATATCAGAAAATTTTCAATTTTCTTTTTTGTCCTTATATACTTTCTAAACTTCAAAAAATTGCTTCGAAAAATCAGTTTTATTTTTCTAATGATAAAAGAACTAAAGCTAAATGAAATTGTTACAGTAAATTTGATATGAAAAATATCAAATAGAAAATTTACCGTTTCACCTTCTTGAACGATAAGATTTTTTACCAAGAATACAATCACATTATTACCACCTTCCACATCTATATATTCATGATCAGCTAATGCTACACATAATTGACACATTGCCTTTTTGACACGAATACTTAGCAATCCTTCACTACAAGCAAGTAACATTGGTTTCAAGCCAAGAATTACCAATGAACGTTTGTCTTCCACATATGGACCTAAAATCAATTTCAATTTCGTTGTAAACACTGCACTGCAATTCTGTATATATGGTGTTATAAAATACTTGGAAGAAAAAACAAAAATATACAAGATTATTTTGTAAATAAAATATTATAAAATAATAAATGAAATTAATTTCAACAATACTTTTACCTAATTTTTTTTCGCCATACATTTAACAGAATAAGTATTTATTACTTGATCAAAAAACTATTTCATATCTTTAAGCCAATAGTTTTTTAAAGTAAATATAAAATCGAGAAAGTAAATGAAATAAATAAATTAATCATCATTCAACTATGTATTGTAAAAAAGACGCTTAAAAGCAATTAATTTTCTAATTATTTGACCCTATAAGAAAGATTTATTTAGCAATAAATTAGTTGCATTTAGCTAAGTAAAATTTTGCTTAGATAATTTCAATATCACAAAGATAAAAACATGAAGCACTGTAATATCTTAAATCATGTCACTGTATTAAATACTAGTAAGTTGAGGTAATCTAAAAACATATCGATAAATAATGACTACACTTACCAGCTGAATTAAGAAGATGCCTGAGTACATTGATAGCACCCAATTTTGAACTATCCTGCACATTTTGCATCTTGTGCAATAAATAATACACTATTTTGTCAGCAAAACGTGTTGCTAAAATATACAAAACAAATATATGGAAATTCAGAATATACATAAGTAAGCCATGTAAAAGATGCACATAGAATTTGGATAAAAAAAACTGCTAAGCATTTTAGATAGAAATTTTTGTCTCCCTAATACTAATTTAATCTATATTTTGCATTTGCAAATAAAGAATTTAAATGAGTTGAAGATTCTGGATACAAACTCTTCTCGAATTTCATTCTTCCAATCAAATGACAACTGTTCGGAATGAAAAATTAAAATAATGGAAAGGATATAAGATGCATAAAAGAAATGTCTCATTCATATTATGAAGATAATCTATCAAAGCAGCTATTAGTTATATGATATATTAACAAATTGGAAAATTAAAAGTAATAACAAATAATTGCTGTTAATTTCATGAATTTCATCTATGGCAAATTACTAGTGCTATATCTTTTTACTATTCCAATTTCGATAGTTCCTACTGTTTCAGAGATGGTTCTCGGTGTAAATTATTTGTTACTTTATTTTATCTGAATGAAAGTTTCACCTCATGTAAACTTTGTCCAATTCACATTAAAATTAAGATGAAAGATTAGATAGTAGACAAAGAGTTAAACAATCAAATTAAACTTTGGTATAGTTTACCAAAAGGAGTTTATTAGAACTCCCACTTAAGATGTTTCAAAATTATACGCAATTTCCATCAATAAGAAGTCTGTTGCTCTAGATTTTAAAAATATGATTAGATAGATTGGATGCTATACATCATGAAAATCAAAAAAAAAGAGTTTAAAAAGTAAACTACTTACAAGGAATGCTTAATGACAAATTCTTAAAACCAAACAAAATAAAAAATTCCCTCTGAAAAAAGGAATCTGAAAAAAGCCATTAAATTAGAATTAAATTTAACAAGATTTGCTATAAATGTTTTACTGTAAGAAATGGATACAGCAATTTCTAACCAGCAACGTGGAAGCAACGAAATGCTTCGCTTTGATTACGCATTGAAATGTTTGAAGCGACAGTTTGTTCAGCAACGGAATATACCAACGGGAACAATGCATTCAAAATATCTTCCAAATATGCATCTAAGGGACAATTTTCATCGGCACATGCTGATTCCAAAAAACGACATAAACCCTGTAGCGAGATCCAAATAAGAATATGGTTAAGCAAAACAGATATATCGTAAATAAGGAAAAAGTAGGAGAAGGTAAAGGTAAGGAATGAAAATTTGGAAGACCATATTATCAGTTTCAATTTTCAAAAATGTGAACAATTTCATGATGTAAAATTATTCGATCATATTCTCAAGAAAAATGAATTGCAAGTTATATACTGAAGCAAACGTGAAACTCGAAAAAATAATTGAAGAAACAATAATGCTTCGTATTTGAATCACAGGAAATTGTATTATTTGATTAAAAGGCAACATTTAGTTTACCAGAAAAATGCGAATAAATAAATTCAAAAACCTGTGTTACAAGATGTTGATCAGTAGTAATCTTTCGATGTAGGTTCAAAAACATTGGTATCAGCCTTCTCATTTCTTCTATTAAGCGTTTTGGCGAAATCATAAGGCATAATTCTCCTATACAATTAGCAGCCTCAGCTCGGATCTAAGTTTGAAATTTTGTGAAAAATGGCAAAGTGTAATAATAGTTTTTTTTGAAATACTGCAAAAATTTCACAGAATGCGATAAGTTGCTATTATTAATAAGTTATTTAATAACTTATTATTTAGTAATCGAACATTTGCATGGCAAGTACCATACTAAATGTGCTAAGCATGAAGTACAAGAATTATATCACCCTTGATAAGCTTTTTTTTCAGTAAAAAAACCCTCCAAAAGTGAAAAAGGAAAATACCTTTACGTCTTTAGCACTTAACCAGCTAAATACTGGTTCATAAGCTAATTCCATTTGATCGGTATAATTCCTTTGTACAATTTTTGGTTCACCACATGCCTGCCTTCCAGATTCCTTGAAAACAAAACAATGAAAATAAACACAACTCAATATATCATTTGATACATGACATTTATATTCTTTTGAAGCAATTCAATAAAATCGATGAACGCCTACCTTAACACTTTAAAATATCAGAATGAGATCGGACACGATTTGATTTACATGTATCTTTATTCCTCGAAAACAACCACAGATTTTTCCACGTATACATTTTAAAAATACTTGTAAGACAAAGTTACCTCCTCAGCTTTAATATAACCATTAGTACTGCTATGATCGCCATATTCGATTTTTGTTGAGGCTGAAACATATTCACGAACTGATTCACAAAATGCTCGTAAGGCATGAGCCCAAGCGTATCGATAGATATCCGTTTTGACGTGAGGCAAAACCGAAATCACACGTGATAGGATATCTGTTAGAAATGGTACGAATCCGATTGCTGTAAAAGTTTTCCAAATCAATTACTAATATATAATTTAATTCGCTAAAATGCTGAGAAAAATCTTCTGCGAGAATGAAAAAGTTTGAAATTTGCAGTAGGTAAAGAAAAATAAAAAACTGAATTGCTCTTATTTCCCTATGTACTATTACCGTTATGTTCAGCAATATTTGCTAGTGTCAAAATAATGTATCGATGAGGCGAAGAAGTTTGGCCCGGTGGAAATTTCTGAAGTAATGCTTCCATCACATGTCCAACGAATCGATTTCTTTTTGCTAGAGTAACCAAAACACTGCAGGCAGCTTGTGGCCAATCATCGCTTTCCTGAATAATTAAAAGTAGCAAAAAAAGAATTAATGAGAGAAAAGAGAAAGAAAAAGAACTATAAAACCACGCAGTATGAAATATCGGAAAAGGTATTTAACAACTAGTAGAATGCACAAGAATTTGACTTAAAATTTTACTACACTTTTCAAAATGCCATGATACTTGCATACTAACTAAGGACAAACTACTCATAAACAAACTTATCATTGCAGAAATCACATAATTGAAGTATACAACAATATGTTAATTATATTTAATCATCTTGCTCTAATAGCATTGCGCTGCTACACGAATAAAAGCTTCATTCATAGTGTGAGAAAATTAAAAATTAGATCATGATTTTGATGTTTATACGTTAGAGAAAAATTAAATTAACAATTTTACTAATTTTGAAAATCGTGATAACTTTCCAGATAATTAACAATCATTTTTCAGAAAATAATTGTAAAATATACCTTAGAGAGTGTCATTTCTTGTGTAGCAAGATTTATTATTAATAATGCTTGCTGCTCATCTAAATCATGTAGTGCTTGATTGTGCTCAAGCACTCGATTTACTGTTGACAGTACGAATGCACGATTTTGCCCTATGAGCTGAAAATTGAGAAATGGAATAAAATGTAAGCTTTGATTCCAACAATGAATTAAAAAACAATTCAACGAGAGATTAAATCCGCTAAAGAGACAGATGTTGACACACAGTAATTTTTTACACTGATAATTTGAAAAAGCCGTAGATATTGATATTAAATACATTTGTAAGCAAAATAAAATGGATCAAAACACTGAAATATTTTCAAAAGAAATTAATTTAGGCATGAGAAAGTTAGCAAATGTAATAGAGTAAAATCGTAAAACGCATGGAAGTGAACTCAAATTTGAAATAAAATTCTATATACCTTACTATGCTGCATCAAAAAAGTGTAAGCAGCGGAAAGAAAAATTGTAGATTGTTCGATTCCAATTTTACTTAGAGATTCAGCAACATCTTCCCGAGCTCCTTCTCCGCTGCTCAGTGTCATTGCACAATCAAACATCGCCATAACCAAATCTATAAAGATGTATTCAGTTAAATTCCTTACTTATTACACCGCTTATGAATTTCAAACGGTGGAAATTAATTAACAAATTAAAGAGTGTATTAAAAAAAATAAGCCAGTGGTTTAGTAAATAACAATAAAGAACATATGAAAATATGATTAATTATTTACAAGTCATAAGGAACAAATACTAATAAATGATTAATAAGTGAATAATAAATATATACACCAACGATTAAAGATTCTTAATCTACAATGAACAAGTAAAAAATAAAGAAATACACGAGATATGTAAAAGTGATCAAATGAGGAGCAAAGCTACATAATGGTCAGTGACAAATAGATGACAGAGTTAAAAACAAGCAATAATATTCAATACATAACTAGAAATTAATTTATATAAAAAAAAAAAAAAATAATGATAAATGAAGGAATGTTTTTGTAATATATTTACCATTAGTAATAAATTATAAGTAAATGAATAAATATACAAAAGAATTTGTAATTTTCTTTTCAAAAACTCATTCATTTACTTATAATTTACTTTTGGGCAGAATAAAAAAATACATTTGATAGATTGGACAAAATTTTCACTAATATTATTATGAAATATTTTTGAAAAATTACCTTCCAAATTTTGACCCATTTTATATTTTCGCCAATTATTTGCTTCCGTTAAAAAAAAAAACCTGAAATGTTTTCTTCACTTTTTTCTTTTTAAATTCATTAAACAATTCATAATATTACTAATACAGTATACTAAAGTACTAAAATTCATCTCTAAAAATTTGTTTTTCTTCTTTCAACGATTATCTACCTATACAGAGCTAATTTCTTCTTTAGGAAATTTTTCTATTTTTCATTTTTCTCATAAATATCCAATATTTACATAAGCTGATTGCACTTTCAAAAAAAAAAATCTCGAAAACTGAATCATTTTTCATCACACTTTTGATGAGCTGAAAATAATAATTACAGTTAATTTATTTCAAATCTAATATTTCACTACCGCATTCCAATACGTTAACTGCACTGAAATAAATATGTTAATTGTATCGGAATAAGTCATCCATATTAATGAAATATTAGTGCAGTAAAATTATAATTATTACCAATATTCAAAATATGTCTCTAATTTTGTTTAGTAAAAGTTGTAATCTTTACTTGAATTATATGTTACATTTAATTTTGCTAATAGTAAATAAGTTACAAAGATTCTAAATATTAAATTTTGCAAAATTCAAATCAAAAATTCTATTTGTTTAAATTCATTCTATTTATTCTTTAAATAATATATTAAAATAATACATAAATTTGAAATTTGATTTATAATTTTTTGATTTTTTTACTGTCACTGTCATTTTTATCACTATTAGTCTTTGTCTTTCAATAACAAAAAATTTCCATTATTTTATCATTTTTTTAGTTCCTTTCTCATTTCTCTATTCGTCTTTTCTTCAATACAACTCTGAATCATATACCTTACAAGTTTTCTCAAATCTCTTATAAATCAATACACTTTTGCTATTTCAATCAATCCCTTTTATTTCTTTAATTTTAAAGTAATTTCGTATTATCTTAAACGTCTAATTGTTTACTCTTTTCAATCCTTCAACAGTTTCTAATCCTACAAAAGAAAGAAAAAAAAAGCATCACATCTCTTCAATGCTCGTCAACCTGTTACTTTTAAAACCAGCACCACTACTCGACAATCAAAGAGACATACAGTTAACGAGCGAGCAATTTATGAAAACATTCATTTGAGTATTTTGAAACGAAATAACAACAAGAAACTTTTCTGCTACGTGATTCACGTAAAGTCATATGTTATCCATTTGTTGTCATAAATAACTACAATTAATTAACGTATCAAAATAGAGAAGTGTACATATAAGTCAATGCAATTTTGTGTTTGAGGTGCATAATGTACATTATGTTATTTAAGTGTTATGATAATTACACGTAAGAAATTTGAGTAAAATTTATGAACAAATTCATGCTAGCTGTTTTATATTGAAATTGCATAATAAAATTCAAATTTTTTTCGATAACAGAAAACAACATATAAGTCATCAAGTTTCCTTGTAGAATTTTTTCTCCCTTTGTTTTTTACAAATTTGCAAAAATGTACGATAAATTCAGCAAACAAAAAAAAAAGTGCCATAATAATTCGTTTTATAAATGCATTGTACCTTTGAAATATTTCGTAATTTTCATTGTAAACTCAAATTTACTGGTGATAAGTTAAATATAGTAATAACAGATGTCAAATTTAGTGGTGACATAAGTTAATTATAACAGAAGTCAGTGTAATTTGCTTTTCCAATTTTTCTATTTCATTTTTCATCATTTCCTTTACTTGTCATTTTTGCTAAATATTCCTTTAATTTTCATAAATCATATGCTTCAATAAATTATCCAAATGATTACTTTTGAAAAAATCACATTTCTCTGTTGATTTCAATCAATGACTTCTTTTTATTACCATAAAAATTTCTTTTTGGAAAAAAGAGTGGAAACAAATCGAATCAAAAACTATGCAAAAATTTACTGAATCAAAAAAAAAAATTGCAAGTTATCGTCATATAATTTATTTTCCTTTTTTTTTTTACAAAATAACAGAAAAAAAAAGCACGCAAATTTTCGGCTTTAAATTTTCACATCGGAAAAAATTTTTTTTGCTTGAAAGAAAGAAAGAAAAAAAGAAGAAGATGAAATAGCACTTTTTTTTTTGTTTCCAGCAGCACAATGATTGGTTTTGCAATACTTTTGCAAATTCATTTTTATTCATCCTTCTATCATCGAATACTTTCACTTTAAAAACTTTATTGAATTTATTTATTTATTTTTTTGTTTGTTCATTTTTATTATGAATGAAGAGACAGAAAATTGTCATTTGTCAACTGAAAAAAATGGAAAAATTGCAAATAAAAAAAGAAAATGAAAAATTGTCAACCTGTTATATATTTTAAGTTAATTTATTGCAATACAAACAAGTTTAAATTACTGATTGCATGGATCTGTTATAATTATACACATATACATAAAATACATATTATACACATATTTTTTGCACAATAATATTTTTTTATGTAAAAGAAGAAATAAAAAAATTTTGCTTGAAATGATATATTTTCTCGATGATTCTTTGAGTTATCATCACAATTCAGATCAAAATTTTAAATCCAAAATTGAAGAGATCAACCAATTAGAACAGTTGAAATTGCAATTCAAAATTTTTCAGTTCTTGAAATTTGAGTGATTTCCTCGATGTTATTTAATGTTTTTCTTTTGTTTTCATTTTTTTTTTTTTTTTTTTTTTTTTTTTTTGATGAAAATTACTTTTAGCCCAAACATTGCTGTTGACATTGTTCTAGCTTTTCCATTTAAAATTTCCGACCTTTTTTTTCAGGTATGTGCCATTTTATCAAAATTGGCTGACATTCCTTTGTAGCAGCAGAAATATATTTGCATTGATCAAGAATTAAATTTTGGCAAAATAATTCCTCCAGCATTGTTTTTTGCAACTATTTATTTTAACAATTAATTACAAGTATTGATAATTAATTATTCGCAATTATTTTAGTAATTGATTATTCACAATTGTTTTAATAATTAATTATTCATAATTATTTCATTTCGTATCAAATGAAATTTTGATTGTTTTGAAACTCAAATATTTAGAAACGAACAATGGATTTACTGTGCATTTTTAATTAATTAAGCTAAATGAGAAATGAAATTTTGGATACAATTAATCGATTGATTGAAAGATTAATTGGAAGATTGATTGATTGATTTATTTCCGTATTTTTTTATGATTCGTCATTAATCACTGTCGAATGATTTGTATCAAATAAATAGATTTAGCAAGTCGAAATAGAAAAGTGTTAAAGACGAAATGAGAAGATGTAAAAAGAAGAAAGATAATGATGAAATTCAACTGTTGGCACTTATTAACTTACGGATCGAATAAATCAATTAAATCAATGATCAGAACTGATTTTCATATTTTGCTGTAAACAATCAAATAATCGATAATTCGATCATTCATTGTGTTTCAATAAAATTATTTTTAAACTTATATGTCAATAAAATTATTCGGTCTTAGCAATTATTTAAAATTAAATACATTGCAATTAAATTGTTATTCATTTTTTGTTGATTTGATAAAATAAAAATCTGCTTATTTTCTTTTTAAATGAATTTCTTGCTGAGCATAAACAATGAACTTTCAAGTGACTATTTAAAATTCTTCATTTGGTCAATAATTTTGAAAAAAAAAAGAAATTTCATATGTAAAAAAATTTTTTCACCTAAAACATACAACGGAATTTTTTTTTAATTTTCTACAGATAAAATAAAGGTGCTAAAAAAATGATTAGCGTAATTTTGGTGACACTTCTGTTATCATACATGTTGGGCATTGAAATGATTCGCGCGACAACTTGTCATTTCTCTCGAGCCGATCAGTTTAGCCCATCCGGTTGGTTTGATGTAATCGATGAATGTAAAGGTAATCCAAACGATACGATTTGCTTTTCTGCTGTAAGTTAAGCTTATTTAATTTAAAATACTTCTTGAAATACATTTGAAAAAAAAGAAATTAAAAAATATAAAAGTAAAAATATTGTTAATTTTTATTTCACTCTTTCTTTTTACTGAAGAAATGCGAGAATAACGCCAATTGTTTTAAAACAAATAAATTTTGAAAAAATGCAAAAAAAAATTCATTTCTTAAAATTTAGATTTTCAATTCATTTAATTTAAATTTATCATTTCTTTAAATTTTCCTTCATTTAATTTAAATTTTTTAGTTTTCCATTCATTACACAATCTATTCTATTAAATTTGATTAAATATTTCAATTCCGTTTTTTTTTTCTTTATCTTTTCAAAGTATAATCCACGAAAGACATATCATCATGTGAACGTTGGTTGGTGGAGTGTATTGCATACTGAAGATGAATGTTTAACCAAACAATATGTCAGTTTTCTTTTTTGTTTTTAATTCTTAATTTTTTAATTTAAAAGCTAGTACAATTATTGTACATGCCTTCTGATTAATTGATTTTGAAAAGTTTTATTACTTTCACTATTTATTTTTCCCAGTTAATTTAGCAGTTAGATCATGTTATAAGTTGACTCATTTGATTTTCAGTTACGTGAAAGATTGGGTTGTAATGATGAACAAGAAACACCGGCAGAAGGTTGCTATCGCGACAAAAAGTATTACAAGAATTTTTTCCTTTGCTGGTGCACTGGGTCAAAGTGCAATACAAGAAAAACGATAACAGAAATTTATAGAAAACCTAATACGATATTTGTTGTTGATGGCAATTGCATACCATTGAAAATTTGAAATTTAAATCTGAAACCAAATGTATAAAAATTATTTTTATCTGAAACACAATGTAATATCTCAAAATGACTATTTAATTAAGAATTACCATAAAACATTTACTGTAGATTGAATTAATCAGGTGAAATGTGAAATATGAAAGTTGAAAAATTTTGCTATGATACAATATTTTGATACATGTATGACGTGATAGATGATACATGATATGTGATATAATATCTGATATGATGCATCATATAAATACAGCATGATACAATATAAATTTTGTTTCTATAGTGCAATTCTGATTTGAATCAACAGAAAAAAAACAAATGGACAAATTTTTTCAACTGACCAGTTTTTTTTTTTGCCTAAGTAAACTTTTAAAACACAACAAAAAATTTTCAACTTTCTTTTTTTTCAAATTTTAATAATTACAAATAAAATAAATTAATATTTTAATCAATTTCCAATTTGTTAATGAATATTTTTGTGGTCCTTTGCACTTTTCACATCTTTCTTTCCTATACATTTTTGATTTTTACTTGAATGAATTCATAGTGGAAATTAAATTAATAAAATTTTGTTAACTGAAAAATTGCATTAGTAATTTTAGATAAATTAATCCAATTATTTTTTCAATTTGTATTTGAATAATGTTTAGAAATATTTTTATTGTAATTTGTAAATAATAACATTAATAAATGGGCATTGATTAGGTGGAAAATTGCCATTATCATTATTATCATTTAAAATAAAATCTGAACTTGTTTTTTTTAAATAGTTATATTACTTTAGTATACAATGATCTTTGAACAAATTAACTATTGTGTCCTAATTAGTATATTTCTGCTATCATCTAATTAAATTACTTCATAAATTAATTCAATATTTTAATTTACCTTTTTTTCTTTCTGTTTTCGATGCTGTTCTTTGCTAAATGACAAATCATATTATTGTAATATTTTAAACAGATTAAAAAAAAAATAGGAAATTAAAATAATACGCAAATTAATTATTGCTTCATTAAAATTACAATAGTTTCTATATCGCGTACACACACACACACACACACACACACACACACACACACACACACACACACACACACACACACACACACACACACACACACACACCATACACACACTTCCACATACATACACACACATGTGAATCACTTAACCAATTCAAAATCTTAATTTATTAATTTGATTAATTCAGAAATGAGTGTCATTACTGATGTAAATTAAAAATTAAATTAGAAAAGAATATATATTTCAGTATAAGTATAATTTTTCATCTTCTACGAAAACAAAACAAAATGTTGAAAATGATGAAAAAAAAGAAAGAAAAAAATATAAGACAGAAGTACTTCAAATAAAATCGAAATGATTCATCGATTAAATTTTGCAATTTTTTTTCGCCATGTAATATTTTTTATTTTGAATATTTAAGAAAAAAAAATGTTTTATGCATTTTATGATATGTTAATCATTCTCAGTCATCAATGCGAAACAAAAGAAAAAAAATCAAAAAAAAGTGAAAACGAAAAAAATTAAAAGTTTAAAAGAATGAATTTAAAAAAATGAATGAAATGATTAGAAGTTTTTTTATTGATTTTGGTGTTATTATTATTGTACGAGAAAACATCTCATTTTTTACATTCATCCATTTTGTTTTTTGTTTCTTTGTTGTTTTTGGCATTAAATTCGTCTATCGTTATTTCCGTTTAAACTTTTACTTCCAAAAACTTTGCCCCTTCAACAAACGGAGAAACAAATGTTCAAGCATTCATTTAGCTGTCAATGATTTGTCACAAATTTATTATTTTTTTTAATGAAAAAGAATTTGAAAAAAAGATGCAATTAGAAAGTTATTTGCTCATTTTTCAATTTTGAAACGAAATATTTATCTTATTTCGCATCTCCTTAGTATTTTAAATGAAGTTAATTGAAACTATTTAGGTGTTGGTAGAGAATTAGATGAGATTAGTGATGTTTAATTAATTACTCATGAATTTTGTAAGTAAGAAATATTTTTGTTAATTATTGTTTTTTCTCTCTGCAATTTGTAATTATTAAGTAAATATTTGATTGAAATTACTGTGTTTATTCTATTGTATAAATAATTTTATATGATAATGAAATATTGCATAAATAGGAAATAGAAATCGATAGATATGCATGATTGCTTTCTTTTACTAATTAATTTAAACTTTTCACTGAATAAGTTGATGGCCAAATTAAAATAAGAAATTATTGGCTAAAATTGAAACGATCCAATAGTTTACTCTACGATTTTCCTTTTTATGAATTTTTTTCAAAAAGGTATTTATATTGATATTTACAATAATGTTTAGTAGAGAAGAATATATTTTTGGTATATTATAGTAAGCGCTACCGTGAATAGCTTTAAAAATATGTAAAGCTTTTAGTCCATTAAATTCAAATTTTTGTTCGTTTTATTTTTAATGATGAAATAATATCCTGTTGGCTCGATTTATTCAGTTCTGATGAATATGCTGATTTATTGATACAACTTGTTCAATTTACTGAGTGCTCGAATAATTTGTTTCCGTACAGTAATTATAAAATTTTTTTGTGGCCACAGAATATTTCAGTTTGAAAAACTTTATTTTATCCATTTGTGACTACTTAATTTCTTCGCTTATTTTATTACATCTTTCCATTTTGTTTTCTATTATTTTAAAAATATATCTATCGCTTTACCGTAATCAAATGAATAAGCGTTAAATTTATTACACTGCACAGTATTATCACATTTACATAATAATATTCAATTAAATATCTGAATTTAGGTGAGATATGAGAGTAATATCTAATTCAATTATACACACAACACTAATCCTGTTTGTTGGTATCAATAATGCTATATCATTGTTGTGTTATACGGTACATTGGGACACATATTCGAAATTTACGGAGGGTGTTGTTAAATGCAAAGATGATGAAGAATTTTGTGCATCTTTGGTACTTCGTTTTTTATTGCAAAATTTCTAATTATTAAGTAAATGTAACATTAAGTATGCGATAAAATTTACTGACGTTACTCTTAGCCTAAACGAATTAAATTCATAATTTGTGAAAATTGTGTTAACAAGTATATTTTTGAAAATTTGAAAAAAAAACACTAAAACTTTGAATGTGAAGTTTTTTTTGCTTCTTTTCTTTTTTACCATACTTATAAGTTTATTATTTTTGCAGTATGATCGATGTGCTGAAAGATGGTATCTTCGAGCAATCCCATTGGATAAAAAATGTTATTCTACAAATGAGGTAAAATTGATCATAATAATTTTTCAAATTTTGGATATTATCGAGTATTACAAGAATCAGAAAAATGAATCAACAAGTGATATTTTAATATCCAATATTTCATGTAGGTACAAAAAAGTATCTTAAAATTTACACTTGAGACTTGAAATTGTTTTCTACAGTATGATCATCAGCTTTTTTATAAAGTTAAAAGTACAATTAATTTGCAATTAAGTTTATGGTAATTATGTAATTTTAGTTGAGAAGTCGAACGAACTGCAGTATAGAAGTATTCAAACAGGGTTGTTTCATAGATCCGAGACACGATAATTATGTAAGAAGTAGGCGAAAGCTACCAGTTTGCATTTGCAAAGGCAATTACTGTAATACGCAACAAACAATTGAAAATATATGGTTGGAGCAAAATTTTTACGAATTTCATGATCCTGTAGATTGTCATTCTAAATTGAACAAAGAAGATACAATTACGAAAACATCAATGCTCAGTACTGTAGCACTGCCTGAAACGAAAACCACAATCGCAGTATCAGAATCAAATCAACAAACAACAACAAATGCTGCAGAAATGCTGAAATCAAGTACAGAAGCAAAAAATGACACAGAAGCCACAGAACTAAATAAAGGAGCAACGAATGCTAAAGAAACAACGGAATCAAGTACCGAAACAATGATAAATGTTACGGGATTACTGGAATTTAGTCCGCGATTGGAAGAATTAAATGCTAATTTAATGATGTATGTTACAGAATCGCCGGAACCAAGAACAGCAACAATAACAAGTGCTACGAATAGGGCAGAATCAAGTGGAGAGACAAATACAAATGCTGAAGAAATCACGGAATTAAGTGTTAAAATAAAAAAACATGCTACAAAATTGCCGGAAGTAAGCACAGCAACAATAACAAATGCTGCGAAATGGCCAGAATCAGGTAAAGAAACAAATACAAACGCAAAAGAAACAGCGGAATCAAATGCTAAAACAACAATAAATGCTGCAGAATTGCCGGAAGTAAGCACAGCAACAATAACAAATACTGCGAAAAGGGCAGAATTAAGTGGAGAGACAACAACAAGTGCTAAAGAAACAGCGGAAGCAAATGCTAAAACAATAATACATGCTACTGAATTGCCGGAAGTAAGCACAGCAACAATAACAAATACTGCGAAAAGGGCAGAATCAAGTGGAGGGACAACAACAAGTGCGAGAGAAACAACGGAATCAAGTACCGAAACAATGATAAATGTTACGGGATTGCTGGAAGTAAGTCCACGATTGGAAGTAATAATAACAAATGCTACGAAAAGGGCAGAATTAAGTGGAGAAACAACAACAAGGGCTAAAGAAACAACGGAATCAAGTGTTAAAACAATAATAAATGCTACAGAATTGCCGGAAGTAAGCACAGCAACAGTAACAAATGCTACGAAAAGGGCAGAATTAAGTGGAGAAACAACAACAAGGGCTAAAGAAACAACGGAATCAAGTGCTAAAACAATAATAAATGCTACAGAATTGCCGGAAGTAAGCACAGCAACAGTAACAAATGCTATGAAAAGGGCAGAATTAAGTGGAAAGACAACAACAAGTGCTAAAGAAACAGCGGAATCAAATGCTAAAACAATAATACATGCTACTGAATTGTCGGAAGTAAGCACAGCAACAATAACAAATACTGCGAAAAGGGCAGAATCAAGTGGAGAGACAACAACAAGTGCGAGAGAAACAACGGAATCAAGTACCGAAACAATGATAAATGTTACGGGATTGCTGGAAGTAAGTCCACGATTGGAAGTAATAATAACAAATGCTACGAAAAGGGCAGAATTAAGTGGAGAAACAACAACAAGGGCTAAAGAAACAACGGAATCAAGTGTTAAAACAATAATAAATGCTACAGAATTGCCGGAAGTAAGCACAGCAACAATAACAAATACTGCGAAAAGGGCAGAATCAAGTGGAGAGACAACAACAAGTGCGAGAGAAACAACGGAATCAAGTACCGAAACAATGATAAATGTTACGGGATTGCTGGAAGTAAGTCCGCGATTGGAAGTAATAATAACAAATGCTACGAAAAGGGCAAAATTAAGTGGAGAAACAACAACAAGGGCTAAAGAAACAACGGAATCAAGTGTTAAAACAATAATATTTGCTACAGAATTGCCGGAAGTAAGCACAGCAGCAGCAACAAGTGCT
Source organism: Mansonella perstans (assembly GCA_037074765.1). Lineage (NCBI taxonomy): Eukaryota > Metazoa > Nematoda > Chromadorea > Rhabditida > Onchocercidae > Mansonella > Mansonella perstans. Next base: position 114,879 of record JBAMDO010000166.1, read on the forward strand.
ACGAAAAGGGCAGAATCAAGTGGAGAGACAACAACAAGTGCGAGAGAAACAACGGAATCAAGTGTTAAAACAATAACTGCTAAGAACCTGGAAGTTATTCTATTAACGAAATCAAATAAAGAAACAATAAACGCAAATGATCGCCTGATGCGTGTTTGATTGTAAAAACCTGATATGTAAGATTTTTCCCCATTTATTTATAAGGTTGGAGGTGGAGTTTTTTAAACTCCGCTGAGTCAACATAAAGGGGTTAATCTGCTGTTAGCGTGGTCTCTGTGATTATGAAGCTTACTTCCTTATCTGTAACAGTACTTAAGGATCGAAATCTCTTTGCAATATGATCACAATTGTTAGCTTAAAACATTCTCATCGTCTTAATTTCCCTTATTTATTTTAATACAGTTTTAATCCTGTTACTCCGAAATTCCATTGTTTATTTTTGTGAACGAATATTTATCGTTAATTAATATTTCTAATTTTTTTTAAAGAAGCAATATAATTTTTAATGGAAAGATTAAAAATTTTCAGCAAATTTTCCAAACTAACGCTATCGTTTTGATGAAGTTGCAAAATCGTAAACTTTATCAAAACAATGCTATGATAAATTAAGATACAGAAAGCATTAATTTTAATAATATTGTTACTCGTAATTTTATTAATTCAATTAACAACAACAATAAAAATAACAAAAACAATTGGTTCGAATATTATGAATAAACCAGTAATCGACATTAATGCAACCGTACTTCTATACTTAGCAGTATTACAGTATTCCTTATTAAATTGATACAATATAACACCTTCAATTCAATCGATTAATTCATTCATTTCTACAGGAATAAACAATAAATATAACAATTTAAAAGGTATAAAAAAATTTTGGTTGAATTTATCCTGCAACAAACTCAATTATTAATACTATTAAAACAGATAAAAAAAATGCAGCTATCAAATTTTAGTTGCAAAATTTCAATCAATTAATATGAAACAAATTTTACTCGAATGATAATTTTTCGAATGTAAAATTGCGGAATATCAAAAAGGTATTTCATATTGACAGGAAAAAAAGCATTTGGTCATAAATTGTTTTCTTTGTAAGCTTTTTTTTTTTTATTTTAAGGCTTTTCCTAATTTTTTGAAAGGCATTTTAATTCGCACATTAACTTATAACGGTTTGAAAAAACCTTTGCTGCTGTTGTTAGTGTTATTCTTATTATTATTACTAATATTATTTATCGTTGTTTTGAACACATTGAAGAAATTGTTTTTTAGACGAATGCATCAAAAGGAGGCATGAGGGAAAAGAAAGAAAAATAAATGATTTGATTTTTTAAAAAGAAAATTGTAGCACTTAAATGTATAACAGTATCAGAAGAATTATTCATTTAAAATAATTTATGAATTTTTTATTGAAAATATTGTCGTGAAATTGGAAGCTAATCCTATTCAATAGTAACTAATTGAATATATCGAAAATATTAAAAAACTCAAATAAAACAATTCAAAAGCTTGAAAAATCCTAACAGATTTATAACATTAACATCATTATGGATCATTGTCGTTATTATCGTCAATATCATCATCATTATAATCATCGTATATCATCATCATGATCTTAATATTATCATGAGCTATGCTAGCTCGAAATATTCCAAAATTTTTTCAACCCATTAAATCGCTTTACTTTCAACGTTTCGATTGAAAGTACTGGAAGCTAAATCAACAGAATTTTTGCCACTGCGTAGATGTCGCAGACGATTTGTTAAATTATAAACAATTGAAGAGAGAAAAATGAGAGCAATTACCGCATGATAGGTACCATATATCAAAAACTGAAATTTTTAAACATTTTAAGCAAGCTGGATGACAACTACAATTAGTTATCAGCAAAAATACGATTTAATAATTAAGCGAATTGATAAGTTCATTAAAAAAATTAACATTAAGTTGGAACAATAAATAAATTTCTTATTATACTTATTCTACTTATTTCACATGATTGTATGCAATAATACCGATGAATTTAGCGTATATATATACATGTGTTTCTAACCATGACAAAAATGAAGGAGAGATTCTTCATAAAGAATCAATACGTGGAATAAATGAAGAAAATTAAGAAACCTGTGACCTAGGTGCCATGCGAAAGCCACGTTTATCGACAACGATCATCGTCAAAATAGATTGCAAGATAAGTGCCGCAAATGAATTCAAACCAAACATCAGTCCATAATTTTCACTGACCATCTTTTTAGCCAAATTCCATCTGTATTAATATCGAATGATTCGTATCTCATTACAATAAATAATCACAATTACCTATATAAATCTTATTCATCAAGATTTTTCTCTACAAACTATACAATTTGTGTAGAAAAATTTTATTTCACAATTTGATGGTAATATTTGAGGAAAATCATGATAAACATTGTGACACGTAATCGTCATTATAAAATATACTTGGCTTGATTACGATTGTTAGGAAAATAATGCAATTTTTGTGTCTATGCATTTAACTTAATTTAAAACGTACTGTGCAATTGTTATCATTATTTGGTAGAGTGTACGATAGCAAATGTAGCACATATACATCACGTAGATTGTTTTAGCTTGGCTAAATAGTAATAACAAAGCACAATCGATACTTGAAATTAATACTAAAACCGCTTCGCCCCATTTATCCCAGTCGATCGATAACATATTGATCAACATTATCGCTATTGCAGCTGGAACAAAATAAATTAATACCGAAGCCTAACTGTTTAAGTGCTGCGATTTCATCGCAAACATACATTCGTTCGCCAGAGTCCGTCCTGGCTATTTTTGGAAGTATTGAGCTCATTAATTACTGAAACAACATGAAGAAACTGATGGAGAGTACAAATAATAAAGCCGCTGCTTCAAGCCTACAGATGGGCTAAGATGAGCTGTAAGTATTCAACTGTCTAGTTTTCAAATGATTTTTTGAATCCAACGATATTTAAAAACGCTACCACAAGCCGTATAAATCGCTTCTGCTAAGCCATTAAGTGTCGTTTCTTCTTTTTGCACTTCGCCCCACAATGTTTGCGAATAGTTGCTTATCTAATTTTCAATATGAATTGATAAAGTAAACACTGAACAAATTAATTAAAGAAATATGCAAATTTTGTTTGTTGTTCCGAAAAATTGCTCCAGTGTCAACTGCTGTTATATTAAGCTAATAAGCTGTAATGATAAGCATTGCTAATTTATTTGCATAATGAATTGTTTGTTTGAACTCTGTATTTCTGTCGTGAATGGTAATGACCCTTTGCTATGAAGTCAGTTCGATAATGTCTTAGTTCTCACTCAGAGGTAAAAATGACACATCCCAATGAATATTACCTGCAGTGACATACATGTCGTCAATGCCCACCAAAGTGACCATTTCCGAATAAATCCAATCCGATAAATTTGATTCACATCGAATAAAATTTTTCTGATTCGATATCTCACGAACTGTGGGTATGTTGTAGGATCACTGAACTGTCCTGTATCTGGAAATTGCCTTTTTTACTTATTTTGAATGCGTTGAAATTAATTGTCAGACATTTTGATTCAAACAATTCAGAAGAAAAAAACACCATAATATATTTATGTAGCTAGCAATATATTGAACAATTGCTGACAATTAATAATCTAAAAATAATTAATGATTAAAAAAATTTGGCAAGAATTAAGTTGTTACTCAATTGGTCAAACGAATCATTGGAAATTTTTGTTCGATCATGCAGTAATTTCCAATGTACCCGTGGAAGACGAATTCCAATAATGAATACAATTATAGGTGAAATAAGGGCAATTTGATTTATGGTCAAATAAGTTCCAATATTGGTAGATATAATTGCTTGGCTCATCAAATAGCTAAATGTTCGTCCAGTCATCGATGCTGCTCGTGTCCATGATGTTAATCTGTCAATAAAATTTGCAGTTAATAGCGATAATCATAACAATAATAATAATGATGATGATAATAAGGACGATAAAATGAAAATAAAAAAATGACTGGAAATTGGAATATTGATAACAGTATTATAATAATAATAGTAATTATAAAATATAGCAATAATAATAGAAATACTAACAATAATAACTAATAAGATTAATAATGACAGTGACTATAATAGCAATAACAGCAACAAAAACAATAAAAATTATTGCAATTGCAGCGCTGATAGTAATAAAAATAATTGTAATTCCAATGCTAATAATAATCATTAATATTGACAAAGATAGCAATAATAATAACATCAGCCATAATGATAACAATAAAAGTGATAGTAATAATAGCATATCTGAGTGATAATGAATGGTAATAGTAAATGATAATCACAATGATTAATTTTAATGAAATAAATTTTTTTTAACAAAACAAACCGTCTATTTCATTGTGCTTTGTCAAAAATGATTCGAAAATACTTTTTTAATTTAGTGAATTCTTTCAGTTTATAGTAAACTGACCAAAATTTAGACCAAAAATAACACACCGTTGATATTCATCTTTTGTAACTTTTACATAAATGTAGGAATAAAACACAATTTCGGTTGCCGATGCAATACCATATGCTGCCATTCCAATTTGTTGCCAAAAAATTCCCGTACCATATACTAATAAAATCCTGCATCAAAAAGTTGAAAATGGAACTAAACTTTTAAAGAAACATCCTATACCCTTCGATTCATTTCGTACACCAAATATTTTCAAGCGTAATTAGCATTAGGTAAGTTTCGATACAGAAGTTTGTCTTAAAATTTTTTCGAAGAAAATCGAATAATATTTTTAAAAGAAATTCACCTGAATAAGAAACAAGCAACACTTTCTAAAATTAAAATAGGTTTGTAAAGTAGCAAATCGGTTAATAAAAATACTGGAATAAGACTGATCAGGTTGCTGTATGTCCAATACGGATTTATCTGAAATTGATTTTATATTATATTGCAAAATTTTTAATTGTGTTTAACCTGTAAGGGTGTATTAATTGATAAGTAATCAGCTCTGATAGTTTCAGCCATTTTACGTGCTCAACAAACTAATTCAAATTTTCAAATTTAAATTCGAATTCAAAATAATTCAAATTTTTTTAATAGACAAGTTTAAGATTAAACTTCTATACTGTTTATCTACTTTGCCACCGTTGCTGTTTTGCTTTTAATTTATACATCTAGTAGTTTAAAGATGAACTTAGAAAAAACTATTTCATTTTATTCATAATCTTTGCGCAGTGAAACGTCTTATCAATGTAAATCAAGCAATTGTATGAATCCTTAGTTTTGGTTAAAAAGAAATTAATAATAACATACTTCAGCATTGATTTGTTCTCTAGTAAAGTTTAGAAAATTAGTTTGGTATTTGAAAAGAAACGGTCCACCGGGTTTGAAATCTTTTAGTAATCCATAAAGTACCAAAGATATGCAAAATACTGTCCATGATAAGGTTGTATTGCTCATACTTTGAAAATTATTACACCGTTTGTAGAAAGCAATTGAAGAAATATGTGAAATAAAGTATTTGAATTAATTTGATTTCAAATAAATTCAGAAACAAACAATATCAAAATATCAAAGTAAACTGAAAAACAAAATATTATTCATGACAATTATCCAAAAACACTATATCGGGTAGATCGTATAAAATTTAATTCCATGTTTAGAGTATTTGACGTTAAACGTGAATAGAACACAAATATTTCAATGAGTCGCATCACGGTTGATAATTTAATTATAATTGACAATTAATAATTTAATTACATCGAACTGTAAAATCATTGCTATTTGTGCTTTACAGGTACGACCTGTAAACGGTGGAAAGCCAAACCGTTCAAACTACCGGCAGTGCCAAATTTGCTTGAAGCCCGAGTAAAAAGATCTAGACCATTCGAACAAGTAGGTCTAGATTACTTGGGATCAGTCTCAGTCAAATCTACTACCGGTAGGGTAGAGAGATGGATCGCTCTCTTCACATGTTTTACTACGACAGCTGTACATCTAGAAATAGCAGAGGATTTATCCGCCGAAAATTTCTTGCATGTCCTAAGAGGATTTGTGGCTCGACGAGGATATCCAAAATCAGTCTTAAGTGACAACGCTAATCAATTTCAACTCGTCTTTAAGACAATAATGGAAGAAAGCTCCAACTTCCTAGCAGAACAAGGTATGTGTTGGAAAAATACTATACCAAAAGCACCTTGGGATGGTGGAATATACGAACGAATCATTGGACTCACAAAACAAACTTTAAGACGGGCTGTTGGAAGAAAACTTCTAAAAGAAGGAGAACTGATAACCTTAATGGTAGAGACAGAGGGAATACTTAATATCCGTCCACTGACCTACGTTAACTTCGATGACTACAGAGTCATACGTCCAATTGACTTTATTTCACCTAAGTCTTCACTCGAAATACCAATCAATTTTGACAATGGGCAAGAAGAATACATTGCTTATCCATTAAAAATAAAGGATAAACTTATTAAATATTAGACCAATACTCTTAACACATTAGAGTTTTTTGGAAATTGTGGAAAGATACCTTATGAGTCTAAGAGAATGCACACAAAAGGAATTAGTTTCTCCCCGACAGACAGAAAAACGAAGACCACGTGAGAATGAAATCGTTTTATTAATGGAACCCGAAGTACCTCGCGGTATAGGAAAATTATCAAAAATAATTAAAATCAACAGAGGATGTGATGGAAGTATCAGGAGTGCCACAATCCAAATGCCTAATGGGAAATAACTTAATCGTTCAATTAACATGCTATGTCCCATGGAAATAGATGCTCCCAACGATATGGAAGAGAAAATAGATAAAAAATGGGATGAACCTGAACAACCTATCGCTAGTCGGACTAGAAGAGCTTCAAGACCAATAAATGTTTTGTGTCCACTGGAAGTTGATGATGTATCCAACTCAAGAAGTCAATCACCAGTGTTAGAGATAACAGTGCATGAAAGCAAGGAAGAAAAATCCATTGCGCGACGAATTAGAAGTGCCACAAGAAATCGTGCAATACAAGCAACAGCCGTATCAAACGATGGAATGTGATAAAAGATCAACAACAGCAACACCGAGCGATAAAAAAGTTGGAACCACCCTCAATCCACACCCTAGCTTCTTCTCTCTCCTCCCTTTGGGAGTGTCGCGAATTTCATAACGCGAAACTTCCAATAGATCAATAAACCAAATTGTAAAATAAATGTTAATGTCTTTACGAGCCATCTAATTAATTTCATAATGTTTAGATTTATTTCCTATATCTTTGTTGTAGTCTAACCTCACATCCAATGCTGTCAAACCTCTTCCCTATCATAAACTGGCAAAGAAACAGCTGTAGCAATATCTTACTAAACAAAGCCATTGTGTAACTATGTCATAAAATTCTTTGTTTGATGATTATGCTTACATGCAATGTATTGTGCTTTTTAAATCAAGCTTATCTTTACAAAGGATTTTGCTTTTTTATGAGCTTCAGTTTCTTTTAACTCAGCTCATTAAGACTAGCTTTTCTCCGCCTACAATACTCATTTACTATTATTTAAACTATCAATCATCACACCACTACCATTTTTGAGTCTACTCACATCAACGACTACTGGTTCTGTTCTCCTCATTATCACCATTTTTATTATATTAATTTTTCTATTAAATATGTGTTGTATATAATTATCACGTAACTCACGTTGTCCAATTCTTCTAATAAAAGTTTAATTACCCAAGTTTGAGGTGTTCCCGTAACTAAATCCAATCACACAAACTTAATCCAAAACACAATTAATTCAACCCAACACAACAATCCCTGATCAAAACGTTGGGAAATATTGGCTAACAGTTGACCTCTTACAAGAAAATCACGATATGTGCTGTTTTCAATTTTATTCTCAATGAAATGATTTTTTGTTGCTTTCTTTGATTGCTAAAAAATAGAAATGAAAAATAAAATAATTGAAAAATTCAAATTTCGACAAATTTTATCAGAAGTATGCAAAATGTTTCAGTTAACTGATATTTTGTTCGATGCCATAAATTGATTGGAAATGCGAAATTTTTTTAAAAATCCACTGACTATTATATTATTGATATACATTGTTTTCAAAAATTTCGAAAAAAAATTAACGAAACTCTGACTATTATATTACTGACGTAGACAAGTTTAATAGGAATACATAAATTTAAAAATTACATATTTTTGATTACATATTTATGGTGAATAAAATTGCATATTTCCGGTGATTAAAATAATAATTGAAAGCAAAATTTTATAAAAATTAATAAATGACAGTTAAAATTACTGTATGTGTAGGTTTCTATATATACAAAGTTTCAAACAAACATCAATATGACGCAGCATTAAAATTTATGTTAGACATAATAATAGAATTGGAATAAAGTATAAAATTTTTCAAATTATGAAATGAATATTTTTAATTGGTGTGCATTAGTTACTGCTATCCAACCGATCATCATTATGAATGTAACATTATTTGTTTTGGTTTTCGTATAAACTGATGCCTACTGAGGGAAGTTATAAACAGAAAAAAAAAATGAAAAATCAAAAATACTTGTAAAGACAGGAGCATGCAAAATACGGAGAACCATTTAACTATTTATAGGCAAGTGCAAAAATATGTTTAATTTTTGAAAAGAAGAGGTTCAATGGCTTGAAATTTTCGAGAAATCCATAAAATAGTAAAGACATGTAAAGTACGCATAGCCATTCAATTGTTTGCTTGCACATGCAAAAATTAGTTTATTTTTTGAAGAGAAATGGTTCACTGGCTTGGAGAAGTTTAACATTTGAAAAAAAAAATTTTATGGAGAAATCCATAAAATATAATGGCATTCAAAATGCGTACAATCAATTATTTGCACGCTATTTATGCTATTTGCTTTCATACAAATTAGTGTTTGTTGAATAAAGTAATGAACAAATAAAAATGAAATGAGTACAAAAGTCAAAAATCAATCAATAGTTTAGTTATCTTAAATAAATGCATCGACATAAAGATATCATTTAAGTATTCGCAGGAAATTCCTTATCAAATTCACAACAATTACAAAACAAAACAATTGATATCAAAACATCAGCAACATTTTATATCCTAAAAATAATTTAGCACTAAATTCTCTGTTATCATTCCTCATTTTGAATGAAAGAAACGAGGAGAGAAACAGGGCGAGAGTAAAAAGTAATGCTTCGCAAAAATATGCTGTCTATTAAATTTGAATTGAAAAAAATTATTAAACAAAGTTTACTAGTACGTTGAAAATTTACTTAATCAAAAGCTCCCATTTCATAGTTCTTACCGATACTTTAATTTCATTTAAGCATTTATGAATAGTTTTCTCTTCTTTTTTCGCATTTTTATTGTTAATAATTTTATTTACATAAATTAATTTTTTTTACTATAAAACTTTCATAATGTTTGAAATTTCATTTTAAATTGAAAATTGGTTATTTAGGAAATTAATTATAGTTTTTACTGTTTGTATAATTCATTCGGATAAGAAATGATTTGTATTTTTCTTACTTTAACTTGCATAGCATTTTCATTTAATATTTAAATGGACGAAAATTTTTATTTTTTGATTAAAGTGAGAAGTAACATTAAAAGAACTTCAAATTCTAGAAAATTTTAACAGAAAAGTTCATAGCATAGCATTTATATCACCGATTTCTAGCAATGTTTATTTCCTTTATATATCAGTGAAATGAGTTGAAATGATAATAAAATATAGTTGGATGCATAAGTAGAAAGCTTTAAAGCAACTGAAAAAAATTAGAAAAAAGACATGCACTTAAAATACATGCAACAACAATAAACAACTGAAGAAAAGCGCAATACGCAAGAATAGTGAAGGAAAAAAGAAAGAAAGACTAAAATGCATTCCGAAAAATGTCTAAGTGAAGCTAATAAAAAGCATGCAATCAATAGAAAACAAAAGTCAAAAATACTTGTTAAAATTAATTATGCCAAAATTTCAAAGAACCGAAAACTAACAATTGAAACCTCAAAAATGAAACAAAACATGCAAGCTAAAAAAATAAAAAGGAATTCAGTGGTTGAAATTATCCGAAATAGTTCATGATTTAGAAAATAGAGACAAGAAATTTAAATTCTTAAGAAATTCATAAATTAAATTAAAAATAATGAAGATCGATGCAAAAGTTCAGGAAGATAAAAAAATCATTAAAAAAATAGCAGTTTAAAAAACAAAAATTTTAAAACTCAAAACGCTCAATGGTTTAAAAATTAGAAAACTGGAAGGAAAAGTTAAAAAAATAATAAATATTCAAAAATTTGACAACTTAAGAGATTCGCAAAAAAAAGAAGGCACAAGAATTTAAAAAGAAATTCTTGGCTCAAAACAACAAACTCAAAAAAAAATGAATTGGATGTGTTCAAACGCTTAAAAAATAAAAACGAAAGTGCAAATAACAAAAATTCTTCACCAAACACTATAACCAATTACACAAAAGTTAATAAAACTAAAAGGTAGTAACAAAAAAAAAAAAACAAAAAACAACAAAACAGGCGAGAAAAAATCCCAAAATTAGTTTAAAAGATAAAAACCAGCTTATCTATAATATTTAATCCTTTAATCGGGAATTAAAAATAATAAAAAATTACGCAAAAAAATATATGAAAAGAAAAAGTAAGAGGAATAATACAAAAAAACCTACTCCTTCTTGAATACTTTAAATTATCAAACAGACATTGAAACACCCCGGAATAGCAAACCTTATTAGGACCTACACTGAGAGCCACCCAAAAAATGACAGCTCCAACGATATGCAAAAAAGCAATTGCCTGTAAAATAAAAGCAATCATAATCAAAACACCTAGAAATTTAAGAGTTCAAAAAATACCTGAAAGTCCCAAATTTAAGGCTTAGAACGAAATTTAAAGTTAAAATTTAAAGGTACGAAATGAAATGATTGAATTACAGTTAACATTGAATAAAGTTTTAACAAATATTAATTACACCACGAGCTGCTACTAATTTACTAATAGAAAACAACTCCAATAAAGAAAACAATTAACCAAAACAACATATTATTCAGGACATTAAAAATTCAGTAGATGCATCTGTCCAAATTTGAGTTTTTAAAATTGAAGAACAAAAATAAGATTAATTTCAAAATGTAGCGAAAAAAATCATTTTTCAGATTTTAACAGCACACAATCAATGGTAACATACGTTGCATTAATATAAACTAGTGTTCTAAAAAACCCACAAAATTTTCCGACACTTTACTACACATGCTTAGAATTTAATTGCTTCTAAATTCAAAATGATTTCAAAAAATTGAATTTTTCCTCATTTCATACTTTTATATTTTTCTCGATCTTTTTTCATATTTGTCTTCAGAAAATAATTCTAATAAAGAAACAACTGAAAACAATTAATTAAAACAGTGAGTCATTTAGAACATTAAACAGTCAACAAATAATACTTTCCCAAGTGACGACTATTAGAGTTGAAAAATAAAATTGAGAATGAAAATAGAGAAATGAAAAAAGTAATTAATTTTATGAAGGAACAAGGAATTATTAATTTTAAAGTTTTTAATGTGGTGTTGTCAGTGATAGTATAAATTTGCGCAAGTGAGTCTTCAAAAAATTCACAAATTATTCCAATCCAATTTTCATATTATTAAAGAATGGGATTGTAAAACACAAACTTGATTATAAAGCGAAAAAAAGAGAAAAAATATAACAACAAAAATGAAGCGAAGAGAAAGCGTTTCTTGTTCAGAAAAGAAATAGAATTAAATAAAGCAAATTACTTTATTTCTAAACATTAACAATTATATATATGCTCAAATCTGTGCCATTAAAATTTAAAAATAACAGTGAATTCAAAAGAAAGCATAGAATTCGCTTCACAAATTTTCAATTCTTCACTTTATTATTTACAATTATTTATTTACAATTATTTACAAATTATTTACAATATTATTATTTACAATACTGAAAATAATAATACGCACAAGCGTAAATGCTTCTTCGAAAAACTACAAATTCATCCGATTGCCCATTACGTATACTTGGAATCCGCTTGATTCTAAATTCAAAATGATTTCAAAAAATAAAGTTTTCTTTCTCTTTTCAGTTTTCTGTCCGCCTTAAAAAAAAAAAAAAAATTCCAAAAAAAATTATTTCTTTCTCTGTTTTTCGTTTTTTATTTTTTTTTTTGATTATTACCTTTTTTTTTGCTTTTTTCACTATTTCTTTTTCTATTTTATTTTTTCTGATATTTTTATGATTTTCTTTTAAGCTTTTTTTCAACGCTTAATTTTTTTGCTGTCTTTATTTTGTTTTTTGGAATTTACCAATTCGTTTAGCCGCATTCATTGGATGGAGTGTGGAAAATTAGAATAGGCAGCGATAGGCTGGCCGCATGAGGAGTATCAAATGTGTTTATTAGCCTAAAAAAAAATTCATTTATTAGAAAGTTGCAACATCATCTTCACAAATGTCTTGTTTTCTATAACTATCTTGTTTTTTATCCAAAGTTCACAATCAATTTGTCAAAAACTTCTCATTCGGTACGAAGAGCTAATGGCATCCTCTTCCCTCCCAACAAGACTGAATTGGCGGTGCTTCACCTGTTGTTCATTCATTACGGTTGCACATACCCTGAAACAAAAATTGTAGGGAAAAGATTTCCAACGTTGCTATTTTCTACGTAGCCGTAAATCATTATTCCCATAGTGGCCGCAAAACCGTAAAATATATATAGCTAATGAGTCTGCTGGTTGTTGAATGGATCGAATGTGCCAAAACTGGCCGAAAATTTCATTTCGAAGTACTTACCTAGAAGGGTGACGCATGGATCTGTCGCACTTTTAATATCTAAAATCGCTGTTGCGGATATTGCACACTGGAAAATAGAAGAATATTGCTTGCAAAGACCGTTTATCAGAGTAAACTGTTTATCACTATGCAGATTTTCTCACTTTTTGGCTAATTTCTTGACTTAAATTGAAAGTAAGCTGAAATATTATGCACTCTATTGTAAGACTGATGTCATTATTTTCAGTATTATTAAAATTATAGCTTACAGATTTTGGTGTTTCCGTTCGCTCTAATCGCTGCGTACAGTTCCATCTACGGCAATAGCAACTTTTCAGAATTGTTCCGACAGGTACTCTAGATCTAGGGGCGAAATGCTTTTAATGTTGCTTCAGTCATTGTTTCACTCCTTACTCTTTAAATTTGGTCAAATTTATCCTTTTTTTATTTGATAAGCAAAATTCAATGTCTAAACTAAACTTATTTCAATGACATTGAAAGAAAACTTACAAGGCAATTTCTCAGATCTCTCTCTCCTTCTTTCCCTAACTTTAATTTTTGTTAGCATTTTGCTATTATTAACTATTATTATTATAAAATAAAATGAATACAATTTAATGGCATTTTGTGCAGTCATATTTTTGCCTGTATATTAATTTATGCTTCTTGTGTATCAACTTGACGACATCCTTTTTCACGTATGATTGCATTGTAAAAGTTTGTGAATCTCAGTGCATTTTTACACATCATTTTTCATGAGAAAAAAATCCTTTTGCTCCGATTATTTTTTCATATATGTCGCTTAAAGTATGTCTTTCCTTGGTTTTTGTTTTATAATTTAAATGATTCGTATTTGAATTATTTTATTTCTATTATGCTGCCATTCTTTATCAAATGATTCATAATGGCTACCAGTTAAGATATGAATTTTCAACGTTAATTTAAAAAAAGAAACAAAGTATAAAATAGGGCAAATTTTTGACTTAATCATTTTGTTATAAAATCGGAAGTGAATTTTTAAAAAACTATCTGCAACATGCTTCACTATATTTTTGGCATTATTTGAATTATTTTAAAGGTTATTTTTCAGTAGGATTCGAAAATTCTTGGTAATTTTTTCTAATTTTAATCCATCATTTAAAATGATGAGTACTTTTACTCAATAGCAAATTTAAATGCTTCATGTATTTTCACATAATTAGTGATTATTTAATTATAATATTCATTTGTGGATGTTAAAAAAGTATTAATGCTGTTGTTTAGGCAACAACATTGCAGTAGCATAATTTTTATAAATTATCATTTACCTATACTATATGATCATATGAATTATCTTTGCATAAGATAAATTAAGAATTTATTATAACATTGAAACATTTTATACAATTTTGCAATCACTGAGCGATAGCCATGGTTATTTTTTACTAGCATGAGGTATTTGTTCATAATATTCAATATTATTTTATAAATAATTGATAGAAGTTTTATAATTTTTTACTTTTTGCTTAAGGTTTCAAAATTTCAGTCATTGGAACTTATTTGTATTAACAACACGTGAATGGATTGTTATAATTTATGTTAATATTATTGTATTTATTGTCACTACTATGACTACTTTGATGATTAATATCATACATAATTGTTTTTGCGTCATTTGTACTGTTGTTGGAGAGATTAAGAAATTAATTAATTCAATTCATGTTTACGGGGGGAGGCAGGGGGAGGGAATAATTTCTCAACTGAAAACTTTAAAAATATAGAAAATTTTCTCTAAAATATAAATTTATCTAAAAAATATATTTCCGTAATTTTCATCTATCTAAAATGCAATATTCAAATTTATGCCTGTGACAACAATTGTCCTTTTCTTTGCCTTATTAAAATAAGACAGTAATTTACTGAAAGATATTTCTGTAGAGCCGTAAGAAATAAGCGTGAACATAAGTCATTTTACTGATATTCCATTCATTTCAAATTTCGGATTTTTTTTTTTAGCAGATCGGTCTTGAAAATAACAAATTAGTGGCGAAGAATTGACTGGAAGCGGCAACAAAACTTTTTTACCGATTACTGTATATCTTTCTTTTCTTGTTTTGCAAAATTTAAATTTAGATAAAGTACAGAAGAGCTTAATCGATCGAAAGTTATTATAACTATACCGTAACAAATATTTATTAGCGATCAATCACATCATTCTGAAAGTTCGCGTTTAAATCAAATTGATGAAAAATGCCCCAAAAAATGGCAACAAAGAATACATGAATTCTATTTTTTCGTGCGATTTTTAAATTCAGACAAAAACTGTGAATTTATGAGAAATTAAGAAACGTCAGAAGAATAAAATTCACAATTGTTTTTTTAGATTGTTACCAGTTTATCTGCGTTTTAAATGTCGATTTACATATGAGTTTGCTGAAAAAAATTGCATTAGTTGATATTCCTTTATTTGAATCAAACTCTAATAGATGGGCAGTGATAAAATTTGTTATCAATTGCAAAAAAGACAGCTCAATTCCTTGCCAAAACTATTCGTTGCTATTGTTGTTATTGTTATTTCTATTAGCAGCATCAATCTTATTTGTTCACGTATTATTTGCAGAACAAAAAAATACGAGATTTATAAACACAATTTATTGATAGATGACAGTCGTATGCAGCAGTAATAGAAAATGGAATAATTAAGAATGAAAATCCAAAACTGAATAAAAAAAGCATGCGAGCAAACTGAAGTATTCAATTGAGTAAATTCTCTTGTCACTTTTTTTTTGGATGAAATTCGCTGACTTTGTTGGAATGATTCGAAAAATGAATCATGTTTGATCCGTTAAAACTTTTCTTTTTCCATTTTTTCACCTATGAAATCGCAGCTCATTTTATCACAGTAAAAAAATCATTTACAAAGAATGAAAATGATTGATATTCCGTATTAATATTTCAAACAAGTTTGAGCTTTAAATCATTTTTGTACAAATTCATCAAAATAATAACCAATAATTAATGAATTCCAATTTGATCGGATAGATTCAATCATTTTGGTGCTGTGACAATCCTTTGGATATTTCTATAGAAATTATTTTCGACTAATTTATTAAATTTTAGTAATTTTCTTGCTAATAGGCTTAGATCTGAATTCAATATGTTTCAGCCGAGCTATTTCGGAAAATTCAACAAATTTTACAATTTTTCTCTTAAGAAATCCTCAAAGCTTTAAATATATGTTAAACCTGCAAGGGCATAAAAAATTGTTTCTGTAATCTTTAACCAAAATAGATAATTACTATTTTCTTAAATTTGAATACAAAAAAAATAAAAGACCAAGTAAGATTGAGATGTAGATAGTTGGTCACTTATATAATAATGTCAAGTAAAGCCTTTCAGATATATGACTGTTATTTGCGGAAGTATTCCTGATCAATATCAATATCGAATATTTTATTCAGTTGTTAATTCCGAATATCTAAAAAAGGAAGTTTTTTTTTTTTTTTTTTTTTTACCATCAACTTCTCCAATTATGTCATATATAAATAAAAGCTAATATTCTGTGACTCTCATAAGATTTTTATCATTATTATCATCGATGGACAAATAAAACTTAAATAAATACATGATCATTGAGAAAAGGAGAAAAAAATAAAATTATGGAATAAATAAATTTTTTCACTATCAATGAATAAAAAAAAATTATGTACCAAACATACGGACAAATACGTTAATAAAAAAAAGTGAAATATGTAAACATAATTAAAGCACAAAAAATGTTGATTGAAAAAAATTTGTTATCCATAAAAAAAAAACCGAAGCTTGGGAAACTTTTTTATCGTCACGTTGAGAAGATTTTCTTTTTTTTCACTTCTATACTTATTTGATGCTAACTAAAATAATAGCTAATCAAGTCACTGCAATCCAACTTTCATTTTCTCCTTTGTTGTCTTTCTGATTTCATTTCATTTTTCTGCAATATTTTGGATTTTTATCACCGTTTTTATCTCTGCACCTTTTCCTTTAAATTTTTTTTTTTTTTTTTTTTTTGACCACTCTTCTCATCTTTTTCCTTTAGCTTTTCACACCTTTTTTATCATCTCTTTTTTTTATCACTTCTTCTGTCCCGCTTTTTTTGCCCTTTTTCTTTTCGGTTTTTTTTTTTTTTTGCTTTGTCACCATTTTATTCTCTTCTTATCATTTCTTATCATCCTTTCCTTAACTGATAATTGAATATATTAGATAAATAATTGTGATTAAATCTATTTTTCATTTCAAGTTTGTTTATTTCAATCAGTGGGTAGATGAATAGAACATCAGAACTTTTCTTTCCCTCTTTTTTTCACCTTTCTCATCTTTAGATGGTGCGTCTTTTCTTGACTAAGAAAACCAATTGTTATAATTTCCTTCCGATAACACTTCCTTAAATAAAAAAACATTGATCGAAAGAGTTTGTTATATTTTTGTTATTTGCATTAATTTCCAATCAATCAGTCAATCAATCAATCAATCGATACTTTTCATGTTACTGTATGTTTACATTTGAAAAACTTTTTTTCAGAAAACTCAATTTTCAAGTTGAAAAATAAAGCTATACAATAAATTGGAAAAAGAAATCGAATAATAGGTTAATAAATTGATGAAAATTAGCTAAAGCTCAATGTAAGAAATTATTGAACAAATTTTGTTATGAAATTTTAAATGAGTGAATTTTTCATTGAAATAAATCAAAATTCAGGTGTACGCTGAATAGTGAAATAAAATACATATTAGTTTAATTTAAAATCAATTAATTTAAACTTCTCTTCAAAGGTTTATTAGCTGATTAAGCCACAGCTGCTAATAAAATTCTTATAAATTAGCAGATATCAATTATTCATATCCTTGTTAAATTAAAATGATATAATTAGTTAC